>JAEIIF010018030.1:0-49861 GCA_018874455.1 Drosophila trapezifrons | reverse complement strand
TATAATTTTAAGACAACGCGTATTAAATTTAAACTCTTGGTTTTTTTTTTGGGTGTACTACGGTCTTTAGGTAATAAATCCCCAGCAAAAAAAAACAATAAATATAAATAGAGCTTAAAGCATTTCGAAGGCCTTCTAAATCTTGTGTTAAATTTCTGTGCATTTTTAATTGCTTAATAAGTAACATTCATCTCTGTGTTTTACTTAATTTCATTTGTTTTACAAGCAATATTATTAAGATGTATTAGATTCGAAAGTTCGTACTGTCGATCGTTGGTGCTATCGATAGTTCGGCCGATATGTTTCAAGGGGCAACTCTGAGCTGGTTCGGAATCGGAAAATTATAAGTTAAGAACTAGAAATTAAATGAAATAAAACGATAACTAAATCAAACCCAAGTTGCACAACTTCACTTATATATATATTTACCTCAAAACCAAAATCTAGATTTAAATGAAATAACAGAACTTAGAATTTAAGTCAAAGTAACTAGATCTTATGCTGAATAAATATTATAAAAGGTAATAAACTGGCAGAGCCTGTAAATATAGCCCGAAGATCAGTATTATTTTTACACGGGTTCAGAAATTAGATCACATATTTCTATTCTATACCTATTTAAGTTTATAAACAAACTCTGATTTTCTACCTGTATCTACCCTATAAACCTAAAAGTTATAATAAATTGCAAATAGACCAGTCTATTGACTTTCGAGAGGTCTAGAAAAATCGCCAGTTGCCATGATGGCTACAATGTGGAGCCATAAGTGGGGGGAAAGCGAATAATCAAATCAAAAAGCTGCAAACAGATTAACGCCCACAAGGCATGTGGAAGGCAGAGGGAGGCGATCCCTTTTCTTGGGTCATTTAGATGGCCGGTCCAAAGTGCATATAAAAAATGATACCACAATTTATGGGCGACATCTAATGGCGTATGGCGATGCAACTTAGTTGGAGGATTTGCAGCGTCTGCTGCCTGCAATGCAACTGCATCGGCACCGAGTCTCATAAAACATAATCAAGTTCACATTCAGAGAGTCTCAGGCCGAGTCTCTGAAACCGGGCGACAATGGCGGGCCACATCCTGCCTAGACACCGTCTCGCACCGGACCGGACTGGACCGTGTTCCTACGCCCTCTCTCTGGCATGGACTTTGTTGCTCCGGCTCTATGCAAGATTAATTTCCAGCCATATTGTCATATTCCACGTTGCAGTTGCAGTTGCAGCTGCTGCGGCCAGCAGGGCATATAAGTTTTATAAGCGTTTTGACTCCATTAGCTCTCGGCGGCACACTAATTTCCATAACTTCTGCTTCCCTATCGATGCGTTGCCCAGCGAGTGCAATTTATCAGGCGAAGAAGTGCACCGAGGTGTGTATTAATTGTCATCCATTTGGCATTTGGCAATCGCAATCGATGGCTGCACTTCCAATAAAGGTCGGGGGCGTTGTCTTGGGCGTGGGAAGTGTGGAGCGTGGAGTGCTTAGTGCTTAGTGCGGAGTGCTCCATTTGGAATGCGATCTTAATGGCCGTCTAATTGAAAACTCTCTCCTGGCATCATTAATTGATACTTCAGCGCCGAATGGAGGTTAAGAGAATTGCTCATAAAAGCCATTTGCCCATTTGCCTCGATCCCAAACCGGTCCCGGTCCCGCTCTCCGCTAACTAAATTGATTTGAGGGCAATTTATGTAAATTTTCGTCTTGTTTTGTTGCCTTGTAACATTTCCATAAGTATTTCGTTTGTTTGCTCGAAACACTTTTCTTTCTACCCCCCGAACCCAGGTTCGTTGCCTAAGTCTTTTGTTTGGCCCGAGAGACCACACACATGCACACACGCGTCACGCGGCTGCACGGATATTGGAGGCATTGATTCCATGGCCCGAAAATGAAACAAGCCCGTTAACAATTTGCACAAAAAAACATTCACGGATCCGGAGAAGTAAACAAACCAAAGGGAAAGGGAACGGGTACAGCTTCGCGCGCTGCCTGTTCGCATTCAATAAATAAAATGTCAAAACAATAATGAAATGAGTTATGAGCGCGCATCAGTGGCCGCGAATCCCAGGCTGGAGCTGCATCTGGAGTCCAGATTGAGGCAGGGCGGCGTGGGCTTCCACAAGGTCCGCGTCTGGGTTCGGGCAATTTCTGGTCGCTTTTATTTATTGATTTCGTGCGTATGCACAATCAGCACACTCACAGATGCAGCTCCCCAGTCGCTGGATTACCTGGATTACAACAGTCGTCAGGAGGCTCGTTTGGCCCGCCGGGCCCGAGGGCCGTTTCCATTCCGATCTCGTAATGAAATGGAGTGGATTATTCCAGGCCTGCTAACGCCGGCGGAACGCAATCAAAACTTTCGCTGCCAATGCCAAAGTCAAACTAAACCAAAAAAATAAAAAAGAGCAAGCAAAAAAGCAAGCAAAAAAAGCAATTATTTCGATAAAAATGACCGTTTACTGTCGTTTTGTGGATATTGAGAGCCAATTTATGTGCCCCTCCGCTCAGGTGGGAGGGAAGTTCAGGCCAGTTGAAGGCAAACATGAAGCATAATTTTGTGGAATACGTTTCGGATTGTGCCGGGTCTTTCTTTCGAATTTAACTGGGTCAAGGAAGCGAGGAAACTACCAAAATGAATATATTAATGTGTAAATATTTGGAAATATTGCAACAAGTAACGAGCTAAAAAGGGTTTCATGAAGGATACTAGTACAAATATTTATTTATTTATTAATTAACTTAAAGTAAATCAGAGTCTTCCGGAGAACAGTTCATTGGATTATGTTTTATTACCTTGGATACAAGTTTTCGTTCCCCCTTAAATGATAGAAACCCCAGCTTGTAATGCTTTCGTCATAGGATATATTCCCACTGCCTTATGGTTATAGACCCTTCTGCGCTATATGGTTTTGCATTCCGAATCAAGCGGCTTTTGGCTGTGGATCATCGGACATTTCCACTTTTTATTGATAGTTATCGCATAATCAATGGAGCGCCTGGAACAATATTAAAGCCCAAATTGATATTCTCGAAAGTTAACGACGGACAATAAAACACTCCGCTTCATAACTATGGCCATAAAAAGTTGATTTGATTTTTGTGTCATTTTAGAGCCATGTCCGAGACAACGGAGTCATAGTTATCGCCGACTCGTGTTACGGACATCCATTTAACCGATTATTATGTGGATTTCGGGGATGATTTATGCGTTTCGAATTTTATGGTGCACTTAAGTGCCGGCCACTTAGCCATTTTCGTCGTTTTTGGTGGGTGAGGGGCGACAAATAAGGCACAGCATTTGAAACGCCCAAGAGCCATAAGTATTTTTTGGGAAATACGCTCATAATTTTGATACATTTTGCATATGGCCAAGACTCATTTGTTGCGGGGCCAATTCGCCCGACTATATATATATCGCCTCTGACCACGCATGCATATATTAACGATCGCGATGCCGATGTCGGTACAGTGTTGCCGTGGCTGTGCCTGGTTTCTGGTTTTCGCGGCCCTAGGGGCCCCAATGCCGAGCTGCGTTCTGATCGTGTAAGGCTTATTTGGATCAAGATAAAAATTATGTACGATCAGAAATCAGTTTGACAACAAAATGCTTTATGTGCGCAATTCTTAACGCTGCAATTTAACAAAACGGCACATTAAGCCAGGGGGGCAGGAGCAGGAGCGGGAGCAGGCGCAGGATGCGCAGGGGTAACCCACTTTCCTTCGCTGTAACGTCCGCGGCATGCTAATAAGGGCGGCGCATACTTTTCACCCGGGCGAAAGTATATGAAGTTGAATGGCCACCGCCGCCGCCTCCACCGCCACCTTCGCCGCCCCCACGTCCGAGATCGTTCATCATAAACGCTGAGACCGATCGGCAGCAGCAGCAGCAGCCAGCATCTCCACATCTCGACATCCCGATGTTGTCTGGTCTGTCCTGATGCACTGCCAAAAATTTATAATACACTGAAACGCCACAGACATCTGTATGGATTTAAAAACAATTTAAAGATAACCTTAAAGTATGCAATATACTAAATTAGGTCAGCATTTCATTTAAAAATTTTTTGGAGTACTCTTGGACTCTTTTTTATCGGATTTGAAATCCCCCTTAACGTATGATATTGTAGGAACATAGTAGAAACGCCATAATATAGAGATAAACCAACACTAGATATACAAAATTCGACTTAAATAATGTAACTGTAGTGTGAATAGTAAAGTAAGTTTAAGATATATCGATAAAAGAAGAAGAAAGGATCTGCGATCACTACATTTCCGAAAACCGGACGCGGAGCCTATAATAGAGCCTATAATAAAATATATTTGCTTTTTCCAGAAACACAAAATGTGTCATCGTGAAAACACAACTTTTCAATGATTTTGGGGCCTTAAACATTTTATTGCATACTTTTAGGGATATTTTAAAGAGATTTCAAAGCCCAAAAAAATTTTTGGGGTTCTGAACAGAGTATTTAAAGAATATAAAATGATTTTAAATGCAACCATCAAGCTAAGCATTGAAGTATATTTTATAAAAAAAAAACAATATTAAAAAAAAAAATTTATAAACTTATATTTGTCGTTTACAATAGTTGTGTTCTATTAATACAACCCCAAGACCTGAGTATGTAAATACAACTTAAAGACCAAGTAATCGCTTGAGTTTATTGGACTCTTTACTTTTATATTATTTAATTGGTGGCCTGAACATTTTATTGACATTCCTCAACTTCGGTCGATCTGTATCTATTTGATCCAGTTAACAAATTAGCTGTCAATGCAATCTATCGTTACACGAATGTCAAGACAAATACGGCGCTGTCTTAGCCAAGGCAATCGAGTTGGCCGAGAACTACTTTCTCCCGAGATAAGCGCAATGTGCCGTGCATTCCACTCGGCGCCTTCTCACGCTTTTTTCTCTCAGTGAAAGACCTTGTGCTGGCTTTGACTCTGGCCTCTGCCTGTCCATATCTGCAACGTCGATCAATGCAAATTTCTGAGCTGATCAAACTGGCCAAGAGCAGAAGCAGCAACCTACGCAGCAACAGCAACAGCGACAGCGGCAGCGGCTGAGGCTCAAGAATTATTATTAAATTCGATATAAATAATATTCGCAACCGCAACTCAGGACCCGGGCCCGGGCCCGAACTTGAACGCGAACCCGAGCCAGAGCCAGAGCCCGGGACAGTCTGCTGATTAATAAAAGACGGCTGCCGTGGCAGAAGTTCCGAGATGGCCCGCGGTGCTTAAAAATTCTGAGGCATCTGTCAAACTGAGCGAAGGTGAAGCGAAGGTTTCGCGCAGGCGCAGCAGGATCCAGCCAGGGATCGGGATTGGAGCTGGAGCGGGAGCTGGAGCTGTGCCCAGAGTTCGGGTTCGGAGCACACATTTTGCATACGTGCGTGTATGTGACAGTCGCATAATAACGCTTCAATTAAGCCCAAGCGATTCCCTGACACGATTTTCCTTTGTGCCCTGGCCTGGCCTGGCCAAAAGTTCGCTGCACTGCATCCAGATGCATATCAATAAGATCTGACGTCAATTTTGATAAGCGAACGCATATTATTATTGTTATTATTAGCCATCTATACGTCCCGGCCCCCTCTTATAATAATCAGCAGCCAGCGGCCAGCGGGGCCAGGATCGCCGAGGAGAGGAGCTGGGAGGGTGTGGAGCAGAGCGGATCGCTGTGAAGCGGAGCGGGGCGGAAATCCCTTGGAGCATTTTGTCGGGTAGCGACGGATATCTGGCCGCAATCGACATATGCCAGCGAAAGATGAAATTCCAAGGAGCACACACACACACACTGGCTGGCAAAAATAAAATAAGAATTATGCTTAAATTATGCAAGGCCCAACAATTTACAAAGTGATCGACCCCCAACCCCCAATCCTTCGCGAGGTCTTTACATGGTGAATGGCCCAGCGGAGCCCGGCGACCAGGGATGGATTCTTTGCCAGTGTGGGAATTCCGGCGGCCAGGAAGGGTTCCTCCTCAGCATGTTCACAAAATCTTGATAAGATTTTATTACTTAGATTTAATATGAATTTTTACTAGAACATTTTTTCGTAATTAACCCTTGCTTTACAGAACGCGATTTATCATCTGATTTATGTCTTAAGAGTTAAGGAAAAGTTACGATAAATATATACAACTTATTATTAAATTACGTATTTAAACTTATTTTGTATATATTTGTTTAAAAGTGAAATTGAACAGTGGAAAGTAATTGTAAAATATGTTACCTTGCTTAGATTTAATATTTCACAATTAACTATAAGAAATAAGCTTCTAAAAAGTCGTTTCTTATATTCTTAAACTTCAGAGTTTAATATTTGAGAATTTAGATCAAGTTCCTTCAAATATGTAATATATTTTATACAAATTTGAAATACTTTAGGAAATACCTTAAATCTTTAATAAGTAACCCAAAAATCTTATTTTAAGGTTATATTATGCTTTTGTAGATGGCCAACTGCCTATTAGAGGTAGTATAAATTACACGAAAAGGGTTCTTCAGTTAATATCCACTCCTTATAATGGCCTTGTAATAAGCCAGTTAATTTCTATATAATTTTATTGCAGCCCTAGGTCGCAGGGGTATTTTTCCTCCTTTCGCTTGCCGTAATTTGCACAGTGTACGAGATCGATTTGTGGAATAGATAAAACGTTGACGTTTTGATCGATATTTATGATTCCTTCGCATGAACAGCCACTCGATGGACCAGGAAGGGGCCCAAGTGTGTCCTGGAGCCCAAGATGATGGCGGACAGAAGCCTGGCCATCTGGCGGTAGTGGGAGCAGCGGGAGTGTGGTGTGATTTAGGATTTCATTTGTTAGTTGGCGGCCAAAACAATTTGTTGTCTGTTGCCAAGCTCCCTATCTCTTCCCCCTTCCTGTAAGGGCCAAGGCAGGGACTGGGGTTTTTGAGGTGCATCCTGATCCGCTGCACTCTCCGAATACATTTGTAGTAATCACGTGTTATCGCCGCATTTGGACATTTTAAAAGGTCATAACTTAAAACCTTATCGGACGGACGCCGGGAGACACACAGCGAGTCGGAGCCGAAGCCGGAGTTCGAGTTTGGTTTGGGTTTTGAGTTCGAGTGCGACATGCGACATGCAATGCAATCCACTCACTCGCTGGGGGACATCCAAAAGTAGCCGAAATTGAGCTGAAGGATAACACGAAATGCCAGCGGAGACAGCGGCGCTCCAGCACGCAAGCTGCGGTGGTGCCCAGGTGATCAGAGGATGCGGGATGCGAGCTGTGGATTGGGGGAATGGCGGAGATGAGCGATCCAGGTGAGGGCCAAGTCAAGTGGTGGCAGCAGGGAGGCGGGGTTGGAGAGCCGGGGCCACCATTACATTCCATTGAGCGCACTCCGATAATGAGCCCCCAACCGACACTCGAAAAATAAGAGGGAAAATATTTTTGAAAATGTTTTTATTTTTTAGATTTTTGTATAAAATTATTGTTCGTTTAAATTAAATATTATTTATTTTCCTTTATGATTTATCTTGGTTAAATTATATGAGGGAAATGTACTCAAAAAAATTAATTTATATTTGTATGAAATCTCCACTTGAGAATTATAAGCTGAGTGGAGTTGTTTCCATTCTATTTATAGATACAATTCTAGTAGTATCTATAAGTAGAATGCGTACAACTCTTTTATTATGACATTTTAATTTAATAAAACGGACTACCTAACTGTTTATACTCATATAAACTCTCTACATGGGAATTATAAGCTGAATTATAAGCAATTATAAGATCTACGCATTCTATGAATACTTTATTAAGTTCTTTTAGGTCCACCTGTATGAAAATTTAATTCACTCATCTCTAATTTGTATTTATTTTCTCCATTTATAATTAGTTTGATAAAAATCTTACCCCCCCTATTTTTAAAGTGCACTCACGCACACACTGCCACCGTCCCAGGACACACTTTCTGGAGAGGTTGGTGCGCTAAAAGCGAAATGATAAGCTGACAGCTCTGGAGTAAGTAGGCGACCGACCTTAGTCCTCCTCCGCTTCCGCTTCCTCTCCTCCGAATGCGCCTGGGAGCCTCCGCTTCCTTTGGCGACGTCGGCATTTTATGATAGCTGCGGGGGGCAGCCGGCCAGCCGAATGGCCAATGAATCTCTGACTCTGGAATTGCGACCGCAGATGACTCACAAACACACGCTCGCACGATGGGATTCGCATTAGAGAGTAATTCCCGAAACGCTCTTCCAAGGAGCCGACACGAGGTAAAGCTCCCCATTCATGCCGGATTTTGTGGCTGGATTTAATGTTTAATTCCAAATTGATTTTGATTTCTTGCTAATTTTGGGAATGATCGCAGGCTTCCCTTGATAGTTCACATAAACATAAATATTTAAATGTTTATATATTTTCCTATATTGAATATTATCTCGATAATAAACTAGGCCTTTTATTATATTTTTATAGCGCTATTTAAAATTGAAAAAGAGTCTCCAGCTGGACTTCGATAAGGTTCAATAAATTTACGAAAGGACTTAACCACAAATGTTCGAATTATATATTATAAAGAAGAAGTTTGTAATTGAGATTAATTAATTAAGGGCCAATGTGGAAATTTCAAAAGAACAAAACTAGTAGTTCATAGAAATATAATAAATCGAAAGATGAATAAAGTTTGTGTAAGTCAAGAAAACACTTAAGTAAGAAGAGTCCTTAAAAATTCTATTAGAGACTGTTGCAGTAACATATGTAAATGCCTTCTTGACTTGAAATAAATTCGTTTCTGTAATGCTTAAGTTATAAATAATATTAGAGGTTGTAATGCTTAAGGGGTGCTTAAATATATAACTAACATCAAGGATCAGAAAAGGGTTGTTACGAAAGGTTAATTTTAATGTTCAATAAAATGAGCTGAAATGTGTTTCCTTTTTCCAAATGTCACTCAAAGTGAAATGCCGAAGATCCTAGCCGGCGGCAGGCTATCCTGCCAGACATCTGCTCCAGTCCCAGTCCGATACCGATACATATACGATTCCACACTCCGACTTTCGCCGGCGGCACAAGTCCTTTCCCCTTGGATCGATGAGCCGTGTAAATGGGATTCTCCGCTTCGGAGCGTTAGGTCGGGAATGCAATGCCTCCTGGCTCGGAGCTCGGATATCAAAGTAATTACGTTCCCAACAACGGGGAAGGAGAAGGAGAAATGGCTCTTCATTGTTACCAATTTTTATGGAGAAATGAGATACCCAAGGGTACGATCCACGATCCGATTATCATCTAGTTCTCCCCCGACCGCCGCACTCTCTGTGTGTTGACATTCCCCGCTTTTCCCATTTTTACCATTTCTTGCGACAATTTCTACGAAAACTCAATGCAAACACAAACATATCGTCCCTAGATGATGCCTAAACACTCCCATTCAATGACAAACCCTAAATTTACGACAATGCCCAATCGAGCAGGTAGAGGGAACTCAGGTGAATGGGCCGTGGAAGGGGTGCCTCCGTGGATGGGGCTGGGGCAGGGGCAGATGGCTATCGGACCGCAGTCGGAGTCGGCACAGATGACTCATCAAATTAGCGTCCAGGGCGCGGGCGATAAGCGTCCATGCGAAGGATTAGAAGGCAGCGGATGGTCGGAGAGAGTTCGACATTGTGGCAGGAAAATGTGCTCATATCACTTTACAAACAGTCCCGAGGCCACTCGAGACTGCCACAGTGCTGGGAACCCGGAAAATTCCCGGATTCAGACCACCCTCGCTAGCAGGGAGACATTGTCAGGCGATTATTAATTGCCAGAGATTTGTGCTTACTTAATTGGGTTCCATCCTGGGATTCCTCGTTATGGTTTCTTTGTAATTTAACTTGGATCTATAAACGAAGGATAACACGATTATTAATATTCTTTTATTGTTCTTGCAAACTAAGGGATTTTCTGTAAATATTAAGATGTTTTGCGGATTTATAATTATATAAGGGAGATGTCAAGATATAGCTTGGACTTTAGAATCTCTTTAAATTATTTCTATACTAAAAACGAAACTGGGAAAAAACAGTCTGAACAATCTGGATTTGCTAGATCTAAGTAAATTACAGTATAATAAAATAATATGATTTTTTCGCCTCACTGTTAAAATTTCTCGGACAGATAAAGTCTCTGCTACGAGAATTTGCATTTCTCCCGCGTCAATGTGAGAGCTGACATTAACAGGGACCCGGTCTCCCTGTCAAGCCTTTATCGGCTCGATAAAATAACAGCTGATTTTAGGTGAGAATAGAGGAGAAGAAAAAATGGCATCGTAGCTGTTTTTAATGGTGTGGGCTGTGCGTGCTTGCGCTTTGCAGCACCATTTACTGCTTAACAGCACTCTGTTATTCGTTCTCTTTCAGATACATAAAAGCGTTGAGAAAACCGATTTGCTCTTGACACAAGCTTGTCTGGTTTTCAGCTTTTTAGTCAGATAGCTATCAGAGACTTTAAATGAAGAACTTATTTATCTTCTCGCTGTTAAAGCACCAGATAGGTTATCTGACCGAAAAAAGTAAGCCCAAAGTTTTATTTTGTTTAATATTTAACAGAAGCTTTTTGAAACCAACAGAATATATTATTATAAACTTTAAAGAGCAATCTAAATTCCGTGAAATTAAAGCCCAAGTCTAATGTGCTTTACCCCATTAAATTGGGACTGATTTCTGCCAACGTTTCCCCCCTGCCGGGGGATTCCTGTGTGTTTACAGTTACGGCTCGCAATTATCCGTTCAATTTGCACAGGAAGCTTTTGTCGCGCAGTCGCGACCGCGATAATCCGACAGCAAAATATGCGAACGTTAATTACGCTTTTGGCGAACCTCTTACGCACTGGCACTGGATGCTGAGGCCGATGGCGATGCAGATGCAGATGCATCCCAGCCAGAGAGCCACTTGCTCGGGAGTCGGGAGTCGGGAGTAGGTAGGTAGCTGACAACGATGCCTGACGGCAGATAATGCTGATCGCATGAATGATGGAATCGAAGCCGGAGCCCCATGGCAGCGGATTGCGAGGAGTACGAATACGAGTTCTGTGATCGATTAGGGAGCCAATCCAGAATGCAGAACCCCGAGCCAGCTTGATTGAAAGCTTGCAAATTGTCTGAGGCATCTGGGATCTCTCCGGAGCGGATCGAAAATGGATGCACTTACGGTCGGTGTCGGTGTCGGTGTCATTGGCCCGACAGCCACCCAGGTGGATAGTTCAGCTGAGCTCAGCTCGGTTCGGGATCGGGATCGGATGCCTCAGTGCTGCCCCCTCACTGCGCAGGCGTCCATTTGTCTTGACCCCGAAGCGCTGCATGCGGCGTTACTTTCGTTTCTGATTAATTTGAGCTAATTTGTTAAGTAATAACCAGGCACCGTGAAGGGACCGAGCGTACCCTCCAAACGAAGTTGTAAAAATAATATAAAAACAGTTTGAAACAAATCCCCGTGCTCCTCATTGGGTCCCCGGCGATTTATTAACACTTGGCCGCGATCCGATCGTACCCGATCCGTGCCCTTTGCGTAGGAGCCAAGGGTCCAAAGTAGGGCGCCAAATTGTGCACGTCCCAGGCTGCGGGTTACTCTCCCCGATCTCCGATCTCCTATCCCTCTGTTCCCAGTTCCCAGTTACTGGTTACTGCTTCCCCACTCCCACCGATATTGGACCTCTGGCGGACTGCAGTTAAGCGGGTTTAGTATTTCGATTATTGACTGCCAAGAGCAGCGGGTGGCGGACCATGTTGGTCGTCTTTAGGTGGAAATAAAGATGGAAATGGACTCGGTCCCAGAGAGTCCCTGCTTAATTGACAGAGCACCCAAGCAGGTCACAGCGAACAGAGATGTGAGAGCCAATTGATGGGCCCCCAAAAGCAGATGGAGATGGAGGTGGAACTGGAGCTGGGAGACTGGAGAAATCACTCCTTTGTGGATTATCCCCGTCCGCAGTTGTATGATTCTCTCGAAGCGTGCTTTACGACTATTAGGTCTTTGAGTCTAGCATCTGAAACGAGTTATCCCTAGATTTATAGTGTGTGCGAGTCTCTAAAAAAATATATTTCTTCTTTAGGATACTGATATTTTATGATATATATTTCTTCTGTTATTATATATTACCTTATATTAGTCTAAGTTCCCTTCGATGATATCTAGCGCCATATTAGTGTCAATTAATTCAGGGAAAACAAGATAAATGGAAAACAAGGATGGGAAAAGGGAGCCGTTTGGCGGATCCCACAGAGTACTCCGTGTCCCATGTCCGATTCCTAATTCACATGTCACGTTCGTGTTCACGTTGGAGCTGCTGCAGTTTTTCGGTTGCGGTGGCTGGAGATTTGCGATAAACCGAGAGAACATGGTTACAAGACTCTCGGACTCGGACTGGGACTGCGGCTGGCACTGGCTCTGGCTCTGGAACTGGGACTAAGACTAAGGCCGGCCAAGATGGAGCTGCAGATGGTAAACAAAGACGAGTAGCACTGACTGATCGGAGCGGTTTACACTCATAAAATTAAATCAACAACAATTTTATAATTTGGCGCATTAAATCAACTGTGGGCCGAGCCCAATAACCATCTCCATCTCCATCTCCATCTAGGAGCCGGCGTAGTCGGAGAAAGAGCCCGTCGCGGGCTCCGACCACGTAGCACATAATCGGGCGCGTGCAATCTTAATGGATAAATTATTGGGAGACGAGGCGGCGGCCTGCACTGGACTCCAGAGTCCGCTCCAGAGTCGTCTCTGTCACGGCCGCCGTCTCGGTTTCAGTTTCAGTTTCAGCCTCTCGCCGCTCCTAACAACAATTGGCGGTGTGTGCCCTCGTTATGTCATAATCGCATCTTAAGTTAACGGGCTGCGTAATATAATAATCATTTATTAATTTGCCAAGTAGCAGGTGCCAAGTCGCAGCGACTCCGTTCGGAGTACGTGCCACGAGTCGCGGGGATTACCTCTATATGACTATAAATTGTATGTTTGCCTGAACTTCTAGGGCAAACTATGATGGGTTTAACTTAGAAATGGGCAATTAATGCCCAGGAATTGGTTAGGAAGGTTCTACTTCAAGTACTGAGTCGTTAACATCAAACCTTTTTTGTGTAACTCAAGTTCATAATTATTGCGAGCTTCTAAAATAAATATAATTATGAAATCAGTCTAAGGGAGTTACTGAAAAACCTTCCAGATGAATAATTAGATATAAAATTAAGTATAATTGATAACAAGATCAATATTTAGATATCAAATGAAGTATAAATAACAATATTAGTGCAGTATTAACCACTTAATCAACTTAGTCCAGTTAATGGATAGATTAAACTGAACCACTTATTTCTCACAAGATCGGTGGCTGCTCCGAAGTAATTCCCCTCCAATTAAGGCAAATTACCCAATCCTAGATATGTTTAGACGTTTACACAAATCGGTCCCCCTACTGCATTCCACTCGAGGATGCAGCTGCTCCTTGGGCTGTCAATTGGCTGCGGAATCGGCTTCTGGCCGAGGAGTCGCGTCGCGCCCAGCAATTAACACCCGCGAATCTGTGCGGCTTCCAGCACGCCCTCGACTTTTATTTGCCCAAATGGATAACCTCTAATTTGGCGAGGCCTTTTATTGCCGTATCCCCCAGTCCACAGTCCCCAAGTGCCGGACCAGGTGCCTCATCCCCGCCAGATCCCCAAGGCCTGCGGAGCCCCATCGCATGTTCGCACTTAATGACACAGAGAACTCAGCATTTCGATTTCGTTTGTTGGTTTGCTCTGTTATTTCGTTTGCCGTCGTTTTGCCGGCTTTTTGCGGATCTCGGCCCGGTTATTGGGCCATTTAACGCCTTTAACTCGCGCTGCTCAGTCCGAAGTCCGAAAATTGCCATTTCCATTTCACCCAAATGAGGTGTTTCAAATGATTCGTTTGCATTGCCGGGCTCTTCAATTAGCCGCACGCAATCCCGGAGTCCGGAGTCAGGTGTCAGATGACCGCCGCCCCTTAAATGCCAAACAAAAAATCGCTTTTTCATTCCATGATTTTAGTTTCATTGAGAAATTGTGATGAACTCGCAGATTAATTTGAATAAAGCAAACGAAAAGGGAAAGTAGTGAGATTTGAAGGTAACCTTTGGGAGAGAAAAAGCTTTAATGTTGATTTATTTAACAAGGAAAAGATTGCTTTTGCATGAAAGATTATCTGCTCGGGAATTATTAAAGATGTGAGATATTGTGTTTAATTTGAAAGTATTTAAGCTGGGAGCACTGTTATTATATAAATATTCATACAGTTATTAATTGTTTTACTGTTTTAATATTAATTAATTCTTTAAAGTTTAAAACTTACAATCTGGCAAAAGTTGTACTAATAATTGTGATTGTAAGAACTTATTTGAGAACTTATTGGTAATATAACCGCATATTTTACGGTTATTTAAATGAAAGATAAGATATATTTTATAATTACTCAATGTATTCATAAAAAATTCAATTTCTTCTGTTCTAAGAAATTATTTTAACTCAAAACTCTTGTAGAATTAATGCTTTACAAATTCTTCCACTAACTTCTTTATTGTAGAAAATAAACAAATTACAGTAGCAAATGTTCGATATCCCTGGCTATATATGATAGTTATAGGTATCCTTTTCAATGAGTTCTGAACAGATTAAGGCGCCACAAACCTCTTCTTTCCCCATGCGGTCGGCTTTGGAGCTTAATTAATTACCTCCACTTATTTGACAGCCTTGAGCCGAGGCAACTATAAATAATACAAGATTTTTAATAAATCATTTTGCGCACTGCAAGCGAGGACATGGACATGGTCTTCGACATGGACAATCGAGTGCACTCTGCCCGATCGAAGCCTCCCCCTCTGGCCAGGCCCAGCTCCGCCAGGTGCCCTCGGTCTGGTGCCTTGCATGCGTTTGATAAGCGGACATGAGCTGCAAGGAGAATAGCTTAATACGCGAAACCAGCTGGCCTCGCATCCAGCAGATACTTGAATGGGGACATCGAGAGGTAGCCGGAGCGAGGCTGCTGGTTTGGTATTTATAGTCGAAAAAATGGCCCAAAGGCCGAAATACTCGTACGCAAAAATAAATATCGAAGGAAGTCCCGCGCAGCTCCTTCGATCACCTTTCCCGGCTGACCAATCGAGGCTTCATCTACTCTGGAGCACGCACGATTTGTACAGTGAGGGGAAGAGGGGCTTGGTTTTAGGATTATATTCATTATTTATTTTATTATTATTATATTTTATACGACCTATAGCAAGGTATTTTAAATTTTTGCTTATAATTCCCAACTGTTTGGTTAGGGGAATTAGTGTGTACTTTAATCTGGAAGTAATAAGTAAAGTTAGCTTCTACTTCTTATACTTTTTATAGCTTACAAAATATATCTAAAGATATAGAAAAAATATTTAAAAAATTATATTTTTCTCTATATTATATTTTTCAAACTATTGTTTTCCTCTGTGTAAAGACAGAGAGGCCCTAGACGCAGCTCATAATTACGAACCTGAAACGCCGCGATATTGGAAAATTCGCTTAACAAGCCAATAGACTGAGTTATGACGGAGCTGCCCGTCCGTCTCCTGCTCGGTTCCTGTTCCATCCTCCTCCTGGCCATGCCCGAGATGTCGTTGCAGAGCTTTCCCCACCGATTTTCCCCTCCTGGCTTTCCACAGCCTGCCAGATGGGGCAGCTGTGGCAACCTCCAACGGCAGCAATTTGTTCTCGTTGTCGACTTTGCATGTCGCTGCCTGGTTGGCTGTCTGTCAGTTTGCTTGTTTTGCATGCCATCCCCAGTGGATGTGGCCCTCCTGCTACCCTGTACAGCTCCTGCTTCTTGCTCCTCCTTCTCCTCCTCCTTCTGCTCTCCCTTCTCCTCCTCTGTGAGCCCGCCAAGTTCCCGGAAACCCATTCCGGCGGCGGCTTAGCCCTCTCGCGGTTCGGTTCTATGTAAGTCTGCTGACAAAAACAATGTCAAGAGCCCAGACGCCGCCCTCTCCCCACTTCCGCCCGGCTTCGCTCCTCCTCTGCGCTGGTCAAGATCGCCGGCTCGCACTGGTGGCTAACCAGATAGATTATCTCGCTGTTGCCGCTGTTCCATCGAGTAATTACACATTTCCCTAATTGAGCTGAAATTACCGCGGGAACTCGGCGGCTGCCTGGAAGAAGCTTCACCTGACCAAGGCCAACTTTAACTGGCAAGGGATGGTTTTTATCCATAAGCAGACATTTTTAAAACTCTCTCAAAACTGTAAATTGTAATTATTTAATTAATTTATTGTTTATTCAGAGACTTAACTTATAAATGATATCCACCTGCAGATCTCAGCATAAATGCGACCTAAAACGGCCTTCGTAGATCGTTCCCATAGACTCGCCTTCCAAACACCATTAAATATTTTCCCAATTAACCCCTGGACAATTCGTGAATTTGGTTAACTATTTGGCTTTGTTGGAATCTTGGGCCTTGTAGGCCTCCGGAGCTGCCGCCCATCGGACGAGGGAGTCGCGCCAAGGCAAACATTTGCAAATGTCATAATTTTGATTAAATTTTTGTCGCGCCGGCAAAAAAGTGAATGTCATTTGCATTTTCTTTGCTTTTATTTTGGGTTTTATTTCTCGTGCCTGGCATTTTTGGCGACACCAAATCACATTTACATTCACCTGACGACGACGAGAATCGACACAAATGAGTCGCGTTCGCCGTGCCTGCTGCCACCTGTTGCTGGCAGGGGTACACAGGTACACTCGTGTGTGTGCAACATGCGGTGCATGATTAATGTGCCAAATTGCAAATTGCAGTGCGGCGTTTAACTGTCAATCAAAGCAGCTCGAAAATCCGCATTTGACGTCGTGGCAAGACCTCGACAAACGTGCGACAGATCACCGAATTCGTACACGCGATAAAGTCGGGTTGTATCGGATTCGGGTGGTAGAATATATATCAGATCTTGAGTTTGGAACTGGCCAACTGAATCGAAAACTGTTGTTCTGGCTCAGACTATAAGCTATATGCTGCATGCCAATTAATATTAAGAATAGATAATTGAATAATTACATAATGCTACCAATTAAAACTAAAATACTTCAAGGGTGATGTTAACACCTGATATATGCTTTTGTTATAGTAATAATAAAGTCTTGTAAAAAGCTAAAAACAAGGTTAGGAGATCTGGTTTTGTTCAAAAAGTTAGCAATTCAAATTAATACAAAGTTGTTCTTACAATTTTAAGTGTAATCTTCTCCATTGAGTGGATTTGCCTCGTTATACGGCCGCTTTTCATACTGCATTTTGCTATAGCGGCTCTCATATACATATTACGGAACATTTTCGATATACGGCCTAGAATGTTTCGCTATAACGGCAAACAACAACGGCTATAACGGCAGAATAAAAGATTCATTATAGGGATTTTCGCTTTACGGCCAAGTTTCGTGGCCGTAAAGCGAGTTAAGGGACTAAGTTACTTTCAGTTTTAAGTGAGCTTTGGATGTAAATCCTCAGGAAGAGAGTCTCCTTGGAGCGTGATGGAGGCGTAGCTATCTTGTCGCTCCAGATTGCTCCGATAGCCCGTAATGCTTTGAAGGCAACCACAACCAACGGTGGCCGCTCACCTGGAACGAACGGCTGGCAGCGGCAATCAAACGAAATGATTTTCTGAATTTCATTAGCGAAAGGCAAAGGTGGAAAGATGGCGACAAAATGCGACCACACTCGGGATTATCTCTGCGGTCGTCTGGGATCTCAGAGGATGGGATCGGATCAGTCCTCGGCGGTGGAAGCGTTTACTTCAATTTGTGGTTTTGGCTGGGATCCATCGAGTGGGCTTACGGCTGCTCCGAGAGTTTTGAGCTCCGGCTGACAGCTGCGCTGACAGTTGCATTTGAATGCTGCCAGGGCTGAGCAGCTACTGGAAATTACAATTCACAATTAATTGAGCTACATTATCAATCAGCGTAAGCCGATTCCTAGCCCAGGTCGAAGTCGCCTTCGCCGTCGACGTCGAAGACCAAACCCAAAACAATCAAAAGCGCAGCTGTCACACCTTCATCAAGAGCGACCTCAGTGCGCGGGCGGGGAGTGGGTTCTGGGGGATCATGATGATCAGCTTTCCGCTGGATGGATGGATGTGACTCATCAGGCCCGAACCGATTCCTGTGGGATTGTCAACCCAATGGCTCATTAATTTGCTTCAATGATTCCGCATTGAACGACGGATAAATCATATTTCAAGTGAGATTTCCAAAGAAGTTCGTCTCGAATCAATTAACTCCCTCGGCTCTGGCCTAGGCTCGAAACTGGTTCGGGGTTTTATTGGGGGATCCGGGGATTTGGAGACTCGGATTCAAAGGGGAAGGGGGGCCCAAGGGGAGATGCACTCGGCGGACACACCCCGACATGCTCCAAAAAAGTTCCTTAACCTGTAAAAACATTGGGGCCGGCGATCGGCGATCACTAGATCGCTTAATAAGCAGCCTAGCTGTCTGCTCTTCGGGACCTCGATCCCCTCCATCTCCGCCCCTGACTTTTGCACCATCCTGTTGTTGTTTTGAAGTCCGAGCTCCTTTGTGGCTGCTCCGACTCAGCACAGACAGAAAAATCTATATGATTTCTATTAAAATATCACAAAGAAAAATGTCAGAAATGTTTGATTCCCTTTATTGTATTTGTAGTTAGTTCTAAAATTATTTTAGGTTATTTTTGAGGGAGAAAAATGTATGGAAACAAATTTAATGATCTTTATTAATTAGAAAAATGTATATACACACCACCCTTTTCTCTGAGTGTCTGCGGCACAAGAATCTGCACCGTTTTAAGCATAAATCGCCGCAGGGCATGCGCCCGATATGCGTTCAACTCACTGAACTTGCCACGACTCCTGTCCCAGCCCCATAGCCCCCCGCATCACCGGCTTCCGATGCTCCTGCTGCTGCTGCTGATGCTGCTGCTCCTGCTGCCGGAGCTGGAACTGAAGCTGCTCCACCTACTTCAACTCCGACATCTCGACTGTGTTACAGTTTCGCGCTGCGAGTTGCGAGTTGCCCGCCGACTGGCAAACATATATATTATTTAAATTTTTAAACGATTGATCGTCCTCCGCCCTGAGTGTGTGCCTGGATCGCCCGCCTCCTTCTTCCTTTTTCCTGCTGCTCCTACTCCTCCTTCTCCTCCTCCTCCAGGTCCTCTTGCTCCTCCTGCTGCTCCTCCTGTGGCATCGTGATAGTTTGAGTTATTTGGAGCTGGCTGCTTTATTGCTCCGGCTGCAACCCCTCTCCAGGCTGAGGGCGTGTTCGGCTCTGGTCCAGTCCACTGCTCCAATCTCCGTTCTCCGTTCTCAGTTCCCCAGTCACCGCGGAGTGCGTTCTTTGTGGCTTATAACAAAATGATTATGTTTTGCATATTGAGTGAAATTTGCATAAATGAGGAGGCCAGGCCAGGCCGAGGCACGGCTAAAACCAACTAAGAAACGCTCGTTGGGATCTCAAGCACCGCTGCGAAATTATATCCTCTCTCTCTGCGCAAAAAAGAAATGGAAAAAAAATGGAATCTGAATATTTGAGTTAACTGCACTCAAATTATGGCCGATATCGGCGGCAGGGGGAGTGGGAGTATCGATTGAATAAGTAATCCCTTATGGGAAAAGGAAAGTGAGGCCATAAAGTGGATGCAAATGGTTTAATCGAGCAATCAATAGGGATGGCAGGGACTTCAATACATCGTAATTGGAAGTAAAGATTTCTTAGTGAGTAAGTTTAATTAGGTTTCTTAAAGCTTTATGGATGTACTATTTTAGAGGAATCCGGTAAGGTAAAATCCCAATCCCCTTCTTCAACAATTAAACAAAATATGTACAATATACATTTATATTCCCACACAGAGATAATTTTGTAAGTATATTTTGTACTCAAAGTGTGGAAGAAATAATTACACTTAGAATTTTGGGAAAGTACTCTAAATAAGAGGAGTACATATTTGAGTACGCGTCTTCTTCATATTAGGATGCCATAATTTTCTCTGTGCAGAAAAACCACAATAAATTAAACCCATTTCTCTTGATTCTCTAACGATTTGTGCATTATTTTTCGTTCTTAAGCTGACGGCCCGAGGTTGATTTTGTACAGTTTCAAACGATTTTTTACGGCTATAATCTACTTAGAAATGTTCCTAAAATAATTCAGAGACACTTGGGTAAGAGGCACTGTTGATAAACCCCTGCCAGTCTACGTAGACATATATTTTCTAACGAAAAATGCAGTGTTAAGTTATGCTAAACCATTTGCGATCTTTTGACACATTTTCCCCTCTACAAACTCGGTTTCTTTTTGGGCGTTGATGGAAAAAAAAAGGTGCATTTGTAATTTGTTGCATGTGTCAATTCCGAAAAAGGGTTCCTTACTCCGCCGTCGGGGGCTGCCTCTTTCTATTATTTACCCACGCTCATTTATCGCTTAGAATAACAATCATTAACATAAGAACAGAGTCACTTCCTTGGAACGTTAGCGTTTCGGCCCATCTTTTCTTCTGACCACTTTCTGGCCTTTCATGTGTGTGGTGTGTGTGTGTGTTTCGTGTGTGCTGAACGATGAGCGCTAAAGAAATTAAAATTGAAAATTCCTTTATTTCAATATTTTGACAGTGACTTGGCAGCGCCTCGTTAAGAAAAAACAAAATAAACTCCAGTTCGAGATCGGGGCCTCGAGAAATGGTCAGCCGACCACGAAACGAAACACTTTTCAGTTGTCTTTGCGACCAGCCCATCGGGTCAGAACCCTCTCCTGCCCCCCAGGTCTCCGGTCTCGGGAACGCCGTTCTGGCCCCGGTCATAAAATGTGCCAAGTGCCAAGTGACCGCGTTGAGTGCCTGAACTTGTTACAGTTTCTTTCACTCTAGACTTTCTTTGTTGTGCAACTCGACTCGGTTCTCTGCTCGAGGTATGTGCTTTCATTTCCCTGTCATCTAAATCGGAATCGAGACTGAAACCATTATTGGTTATTGGCTATTGGGTATGGGTAGGAAGGCGACAATTGCCATGCGCCAATGCAAATTGGCGATAAGTGCACTTGACTCTCATATAAATTAATATTAATTATGCCACTGATTAGCCAAGCTCACATTCCAAGCGGACAAATAAGCCCACTAACGATATATGTGCCCGGCTACTGAATCCAGTTCCATCGATCGCATTGCGAATATATTTCGGTGTAAATCATTTGAATGCTTCGAAGGCGCCAATTGAGTTAACGTGTTGAATAAAGCTAATGGAGCTGGCCAGGGTCCAGTGACTGGTGGATACACTTTAACACCTTGAGGTGGGTTTATTCTATTTTGTTATAGAAAAATCATTTAGCAACTATTAACTCTGTTCTACATTGAAAGAATTACAAGCTTTTAAGGGAATAAGTTAACCAGATGCGTGAGTTTAGATTATAAACTTATTTATTTACGTTTAAACCTAAATTTTGAACTTAAAAATGTTTGCAGAGATCAAATGTGTATTTTCGTGTAGCGTTGCTTTCGTATAGTTAGTGTGACCAACGGCGTTTGTGTTATAATGTGTCAAAAAGACAGAGTTGCCAGATAGGGAAAGTAGATCGCCACAAACTTAGCACGTACTGATATACCTTTCCAATTATAACTTTATTTAAGTAATTAATCAACATTAATTCCACCTAGCTTAAGTCCCAAAAATGTGTTTGAATTTCGAAATTAAAGTTAAAGGCAAAAGCTAAATAGGAAACATGCCCGGTGTTGCCCTGCCCAGCGCTTGAGATAAACCCCGGGTTAGCTCTCCCCGCTGACTGCGATTTGGCTTGTAAGCTGGCTTGTCCGACTAAATGCCTCAGTCGCCCAGCTGGCCCGGCTGACTCGGACTCCAAATCCGAAGTCGAATCTGAATCTCCGGCTGAAGCCAGAGCCGAGGCCGAGCTGTCCGTCTATGGATGCCGTTCGCATTCATTCAATTGCATTTGACAGGCGTTTGGCCATAAAAATTATGCCACAACGCAGCTCGCTCTGCGAATTAGCATTTGCATTTGTTCAACGGACATTGGCTCAAATTTATGACAACTTATCGCCCGGCATTCGACGCGACTGTGTCCAGATCCAGATGCAAATACGAAGACAGATGCTGAGCCGCGGGGCAGACGCTCGTGGGCGACGCTGGCGACATTTCGCTTTCGTTCGCAATTAGAATATGGAAATGGGAAATGCTCTTAGTGTAAAAATAGATCGGGCTGGAAATGTGGCGCCGTTGCCGAGATCTGTCGGTCTGTCTGCGACTTTGACCCGTCTCCACGACTGCACGAGTTCGGTTTCGCTTACAGAAAACCTAAACCCGCCAAGTGGGAAAAACAAAGGGAAGAGTTTCCCTTGGGCCAGACAGCCAGAAATTTGTCAAAGTCGATTTCAAAGAAGTTTGTCAAAAGCGGATGCAAGTGAAATCGATACCAGCGCGTCTTTGTCAGGCCACAAAATAATAAAAATGAATTATTACAATGGGAAGCGAGCGGCGGCGGTTGGGGGAAGGTGTGAAAAGGTCGTCGTGCCATTTGGAGAGCGGACTCGTATCAAGCCAAGCGAAAGGATGGAGGACAGGCTGCATCTCGGACGATTGCCCGACTTTTCAGATATCCAATGGAGGCTTACTCTTAACAGCTCGTTAACTCGAGCCTGTTGTTAGAAGGCAATGCCTCGACGGCGAAACTGCAGGGCAATAAAAGCTCTACGTACAAGAGCACTAAACATTTTTATTGTACATATTCGCCTTTATGTGGTTTTTAGGCCGGGTTATTGCTCATGTCTCTTTGAAATTGGTTTCCAACGGCTTTAACAAATTTTTGAATTCATTGAAAGATAATTGTTTAAAACTAAAAAGAATCATAAAGTCAGTGGGTGGTAATCAAAGACAGATTCATTATAAATAAAACTCTGGAGAAATGACAAGGAAATTACCCCAAAATAAAAAAAAATAGTAAATGGTAAAACCCAAGACCTGGCAATTAATAAATGTATAAAAGTAAGAACATGGATAGATATTTAGTCACTAGATATACTTATTATCCTATACAATGTTCATTGTTCATTATACTTTCTCTTGTTTCATTTTATTTTTAAAGTAAAGACACATCCGCAAAGGGGGACCTGAATTTCCCAAGTAGAAAGTGAACTCTTTCCCTTGGCTTCTGCTGCATTCCCAGACAATCTCCTGCCGTGGCACTGTCGCCACTCCCTCCTGCCCCGTCCTGGGCCAATCCACGACCGGGACGGGACGTTCATCTAATCTGTTTGGTGTTAAGTCCAGGGGAGCATGTGTAATTCGATTGTTTACAAGCGAATGGCCGCAAAATGCAAAATGCAGAATGCCTGGCAGAGTGCCAGCGAGGGATCGAAGGAGCCAGCGAATTGAATTTATTAAATGGAAGCCAAAGTGGCATGTGCTCGGGTGAAATTTCCTCCCCGACTGGGGGAGTGGGAGTGGGAGGGGAACTGTCAATCTATCATTTCATTAAATAGGGCCCCGCCCGCTCCCCTTCTGGCTGTGGTCTCCTGGGAATTGTGTCGCTTCCCTCCCCCCCGACCGATGACGATGACGCTGACGATGATGGAGGCGTCGTCTGGGTTGTCCTGGAAGATGCGTTTCACTCATATCCGGTTAAGAATTCACACCTCAGAGCCAGAACCCGGCCACAAGGAAGGGCTCCTCCACAAGGGGCTCATCCCGGGGGGAGCTGCAGCCTCTCCCGCCCGCCTTGTCCTTATCCACTTTGTTGCTGGTGGCGTATTAAGTTTCAAGTCCAAGAAAAGGAGAAGAAAGAGCGAGCGAGGGCGAGGGAGGGCGAGTGAGACGGGCGAGGGGCGGGACGCGCAAGTAAATGCCAGAAATCTTGCAGATTCGTGGCGTAAAATTATGAAAATTATGTCTGACACATCCTGCTGTCTGCTTAAGGTCTTTGTTTATCCTGGCTGAGCGGCAAAAAAGGAAGCGCCTCCAACACTCCAAACATGCCACAGACAGGTAATGGCGACAGCAACAACAACATCGCCAATGGAACCGGTGTTATTTGCATAAGTTGCTCGTGTCTCCGATTCCTTTATGCGACAAAGTTCGTTGCTTGAGTCTTTCGTTTTCTGCATTTTGCGACGGCAAAGGAAGTTCTGCCTGTTGGCCTGTTGGACAATTGAAAGTGAGAAGAAGCAAGAGCTTGACGGGACTCCAAAAACGATTTAGATCTTGTATTTAAAATAATTGTGTAAAAGTTATTAATTTCGTTTTTTTGATTATAATGTAAGAGATAGGGGGTAATGAAAGAGGTGCAGATCAGATTTAAGTTCAGATAAATACGTATTTTTTTCAGTTAAATAAAATTTTTATATTTTAAGATGTTATTTTATGAGTTGTGAGCTAAGTAATAATTTAAATAATTAAATTACAAATGAAGACACTTATAAATAACATTTGGTGTTTATAAATAAACCTACTTTAAACCGAATTCTACCTACTAAGAAAATTTGGTTGTCTATCCTGTAAATGTGAAAGCTGACTTTGACAGGGACCCAGAATCCCTGTCAAATCTTTTCTGGTTCGGCAAAAGAACAGCTGATTTCCATTAGGCAAGTAAAGCAGAAGAGAATTACAGCTGTTTTGATTGATTAATAGAAACAAAGCAACCATGTGGTTGCGCCCTGCAGCACAATTTTGTGCTTTACAGCAATAATCGATAGTTAACAGCAAAGTTAACAGCACAAATGTCTGTGGTGATGATCTTTACCGGACAGATAGCTTATCAGGCACTTTGACAGTGAATTTTAAGTGTTTGTTACTGGATTCACCTTTATAAATTATAAGATCGATTAAATTAGTGTACAAATTAAGCACGATTGTCTTTATAATAACATGCCCAACGAATTCGCTTGAATTCACCTTTGCAATACAACGTTTTCGATCTGTTATTCAGTTTGCAATTCATCTTCATCAATTCAATTCAAATTTGCCATCATGGCAACGAAGACCGCTCGTTTCAGGGTCGCCTAATCTATCAGATGACCGATCCCCGGCGATCGGCGATTCATTTACTGCGCCCAGTTTCTGCTGCTTTGGCCTTGCTTGGGTCACCGCAGCTAATTGAGTCATAGCCAGACTCCAGGGGCAGGAACAGAGGGACCGAGCGGGTGCAGAGCGGAGTCAGCGGGAGGAACACAAACACAAATTAAACACAATAAAAGATTCGCGCTGGCCTGGGACAGTCCACTTGGAGCACTCGGAGGAGCAGCGCGACGGCGAAATTAAAAATCAGTAAGAGAGCGGCCACAAATAAAATCCATTAGGTGGCAGGTACCACGACCATGTCGTGCGAGGACGGGATAGCATGCCCCATCATGGTCTGGGAATCTGGCTGGCTCTCTGGCTCTCAGATTTGTCATTGTTAGACGGGTTGCCGAAGCCCGGCTCGGATCGGGGATATTCAAAGCTCTGGCCTGGGTTGGGCAGCTGAATCTGTGTGTGTGGGTGCTTTATGGCCAAAGTGTCGCTAATTCCTGGAATCCCAACTCAAGGTTAAGCCCATTCATAAGCCACTCAGCGAGTTGGCTCTGGGAGCGCAGGAGTGGCTTCCCCCAAGGGGAAGTGGAGCTGAAACTGGATGGGGATATGGATGTGGATGTGGATGTGGATCACACATTTATGGTCATCAAACACGCCGCCCAGCCAGGGACCACCCACTGGCCGGGCCCCGGCCTGATCCGGCTGAAGTGCAGCAACCAGCAGTTGCAGTTGCAATCGGCATCAAAAGTGTTGCAATGAGGCATTTACAATAGCAAACGAGTTAATTACCACTGGAGCGGCCCCGACACATGCCTCGACCTTATAGAGGAGCCGCTGCCGGACAGCCCAGCCAGGCAGCCAGTCCGCCAGCCTGTCCAGCAGCCATCCCAACTCGGAGGAGCCGGCGACGAGCGGCGGCGGAGTGCAACTTTGCCAATCTGCCGCATTGATCGAGCAACCGATCTGCGATTGCGTTCGGGCCTCTCCTCCGAGGCACCTCTTCCCGGCTTTATTTTTATTTCGCTTTATTTCGCCTTATTTCACCTTGTTGCTGTTGTTTTCTTGCGCCTGCGCGTGTTCAAATTGTCCAAAGCGTAACAATTTAATATCGTTGTGCCAGTGCCAGTGCCAAGTGAGCCAGCGAGGCAACAGCGGACGGCATCTGCATCTGCATAGTCTGCCCCGAACTGCCAGGTAAGGATTCACTGGGGAAAACGGGGAGGAACTGGTGACTATTCTAGTTTATAAATAGGTTACTATTTAAGGGAATTCTTTCTTATTTGTAGGAAATAATTTATGCTCGTCTATCAAGCTTATTAATAAATTAATGTCTTAGATTTTGTGACCTTTATTTGCGTTATTTAGTATTATTTAGCTTTACTTGAGGTGTAGTTATTTTAATGCAAATGTTTGTTTAATTCCAGACTCTTCTATCAGTAATAAATAAATAATAAGAATATGCTTGCATAATAGAACATTTACCTGAATAAAAACTAGATATTATGAAGAAGATAATATCAAATAATTCAGAAACTAAAATATACTTCTGATTCTAGAATTTGTAATAAATATAAGTCAACATTGTATTAAATAATTGAAAGTACTATTAAATATTAAGCAACGTTTTTATCAAGTTAAGTAAAGAGTAAAGCTAACAAATAAAATCGACTCTTTGCCAAGAACTCACCCAGATCATCCGATAAAAACAAAAGGAAATCAAGGATATTTTTAAAGATATTTAAGTACTAATGTAGCCATAAATTAAAGGCTTTTTGGCATGTAATTTATGGAATAAATACAAAGTAAAGTCTGCCATTTTTCTGCCAGTGCTGATGCACATTAACTGGCGGCTGCATCTTGTTGCTGCCACCGCTGCCACTTGCTCGGTTCGCTGCGGTTCCGCGGCAGCATGTTTAACGTATCCGTATACGTATTTCGTATTTTATTTAATTGATTTTTCTGCACCGCACATGCATTGGCCATTAATTCATTTATTTATTTAGCGCTCGCCTTCGACACCGGGCACCGGTGGACGGAGGATGTGCTGGCGAGGGGCGACTCGAGGTGGATTGTCGATGAATTAATCGTGCTTAACACCATTCCTGGCATTTTGTGGCAGTGCCACAGCTCCTAGAACAGATAGCAGCGACTCTGGGAGAGACAGGGGATGGGGACGGGGCCTCATCCAGAGCTGGATCGGAAGCACTTAGCATTTGTGTATTATGGAGTCTCAGGCCCGGGTATGCATGCGTCATTATCGCGCCTTGCATCATTAATAAGGCCAAAAGCTGGCGAGACACAGGCAGAGCCAAAAACCGCAGAAATAAATGTTGATTCCGGGCAGCAAAATGTTTTTGTTTGTGATCCCCGCCGTGGCCCTCCGCTGGCGATTTCGGGTTCGTCGCGAAATCTGCCGTCAAGGTCAAGGCTGCCCCGCGATACCGATACCGATACCCAAGCCGAGCCCGATGCCGCTCCAGCGAAGGTGATAAATGAAGTGTCTCCGCGCGAAATGCCCACAAATCACACGAGAGTCAGACTCGGACTCGGACTGGGAGTCCGTTCCAGCGAAGTTCAAGTTCGCCTTGAATGCAGATCGCAGAACGCAGAAACGCAGGCAAAATATTGAATATCAGCTAAAAGCATTTCACAATTCCCAACGCCGGCGAGAATTTGCATGGCCATGCGATCGGACTTCCAAAATAAATAATGAAATAAAAATTAATGCTGGCCATGGCAATTTGTGAACAAATTCATTAACAGCCAGCAGACAGGACTTGTAATGATTATAAAATGCTTAAAATTAACTACAAATCTTTATTACATTTTTATTTTATAGTAAAAAGACTATAAGGGAAATATATTATTTATTTTAGAAGGTATTCAGGCAAAGAAAAACCTTGACTATTTACTAATTAGCCTTCGTGTGCCTTCTATATTTAACTTGGCTTCTCATACATTATATAATACTATATAATGTATACTATATAGTACATATATACCAAATTATATATATTTAAGTGGGAGCAGACACAAAAAAAAGGAACAACAGAGGGAGACAGAGCGAAAGAGAGACGAAAAAATTCCTACTTAAGTGCTTTTAATTATCCCAAAGAATTCCTTGGTATTCTGAGTTTGGTATCCTTGTTTGTCATCATCGTCATACTTGGCCCGTCTTGGGCTGAGGTCTCCTCCGGTCTCCGTTCTCCGATCTCCGGTGTCCCGTCTCCTATGTCCCGTCTCCATTCTCCGGTCTTGGGCCTTCAAATTACAGGCGCGCTTGTATGTCGGCTATTCGGGGTTTTTGCCGTCTGGACGCGGGTTCGGGTTTGGGTCCGAGTTCGAGTCCAGCCATAAAAGGTGAATAGCAAAGCGATATGTGGCCAGGCGGGGAATGACAGCGGATCGATGCGTGTGCATATGGGGGATCCTATACTTATATATATCTGGCGGCCAATTCATATTGCCGGTGAAAGGGAAAGTCCGCAGAGCCCTCTTCTTCTCGACCTGACTCCCACATCCCCAGGAAACCTGTCTGATTCATCCGCTGTGGCGGCGATGCGTTTGGGGAATTCGCAGATTCGGAGGCGACATCAGCGGGCGGCATCAGTGACGGCGGCGGCGGCGGGCACACACAGTGCGTACTTCCTGGAAACCTATCTCAGCTTGGCTCTGGACAATTATGAGCCGCCGTTAGAGACGGGCCTTCCCCACTCCCAGCCAAATGTCAATGGAGCGTGCAACTGCCACCGTCGCTTATCGGTGGTTTCTGATTCTGAGCTTTCTCAGGAGAAATGCCAGCGGTGCCTCTACCAGAAGGGGCTCCCGAGATCAAGTTGATTGAAGTGCCTTTCGAGGCGGAATACAAACACGCGGAGCAGAACGAAAGGCTCTCGGGGAGGAAGTGCAAACACAGGCCGTGAAGGGATGCTGCGAAAATATTGTCTTTGGCCTCTCGAAAAGTCCTTCCATCGCCCTAAAACTGAGAGCCGAAAACGGAAAACTGATAACTGAAAATCTGAGCTACGTGGCCAGCACTTCATTGGCCAGAAACACAGGCCAGGGCCAAAATACACACTGCCAAGTGCCGGTGTACTCGACACGAGGATGCAGCATGGATCTGGAGGACGCCAGATGGAGGACCGACTGAGGATCGAGGATCAAGAACGGAGGATGGCGGATGGCGGATGGATGGGCCCCCAGCCAAGATCTGCCAAGTCAGCGTGATCTGCGCAAAGTGACGAGTTTTTAATGAATTTGTTTAACTCAGGTCAGGCCCTGGCACCTAGTACGAGTGCATTTGAGCCATCCAGGCTCTGGCTCTGGCTACGAATCGGATTCTGACCCGAAACAGTGGTTTACAGGTCTTGGTTACATGATGGAAAATGCTTTAAAGGATATATAAGAATCAATTAATTATATTTAAATTATTATATAAATAAAATAAAGCAAGGGAGCAATGTTTAGGCAAGAAATTCTTTTTATTCTAAACTGTGGCTGCTGCTAGATATTCTTTTATAAGAAACCACTGTGCCGTGCCGTCTGCGGAGATGCTTGAGCAGACTCCAGCCAAGATGATGGCGCGACAGTCGAGGTCGCTGCCGCAGTCCGTGGCAAGTGGCGATGATGGGGATGTGGCTGTGGCTGTGGATATGGATGTGACTGCGACTGTGTCCATGACGGGGGATGATGCGGTTGATGCCGAGGCTCAAGTGTGCCAGCGACTAGTCCTAGGATCTGTGCGGCTGAGGATGAGGATAAGGATGGAGGCGCTGACGGCCCGTGACGATATCTGAGTGCGAGATGCAAGGAGAGGCTGGTTACTGGGTGCAGTGAGTGAGTTCCTGCCTCTTGAGGTCGTCCAAGTCGTCATCGTCAGCGACGACGCCAGCGTCTGGGTCTAGGATGAGTGGTCTGGAATCTAGCAGAGCAAACAAAGGCCAGCTAGCACTCGAGTTCCATCCAGTTTCTGATCGCAGGAGGAGCGAAGGAGCAGGGACAGAGATGAGGCGCGTCTCATGTCCTTCACAGTTCACTTTCGTTGACCACGAGGCGATGTCCGCTGATACATTTGGCGAGGCCTTTTTTTTTACCTTATTTTTCCGCTGGCTGGGCTGCCCTCTGTTTGCTGTTCCCTGCTGGCTGTTTGCTCCTCTTGTGTTCAACAAAATGTTCCAAATTGTTGCGCACTGCAAGCATCCCTGGAATTTGCGCTTAACAAACTTCGCCAAATGCTTTCCGTTTCGGTTTATGCACTGAGGGAAACGAGGGATGAATAAGGAGAGAAAAGGGTATTGAAATTAAGCAAATTAACTCGAACAGAAGGGCAAATATACTAGAATATTATAATTAATAATAATAGCAAGGCAACCATATCAAGGACGTATTTTCTTTAATTTCTTTTATTCTTTAAGGTAACAAATATATAAATTAATTTAAAAAAACAATACTTTCTTTAGTTTTAATTTATTTTCTCTAAATTTTAACTCTTTACAAGCTCCAATGGGTATTTTTAGGTTCCCCCTCGACTCTCCATCTTACTCTCAGTGTGTTTTGCCTTTTCATTTTTACTTTTTTGGAGGTTTCTTCCCTGTTCTTTTTGCCTGAAATTTATACGCAGCCTGCAAATAATTAAAACGAGAGCTGAGCCGCCGCAAAGTGTCTCTCTGCGTGTGAGTGTGTGTGTCTGTTTCCCACAAACGAAAGACTTAGGCAACGAACTGGCCGGGACAGCCAGCCATCAGCAGTCAACGGGCCATCAACGGAGAAGACAGGGCACAGTTACACGGCCGTCCCATAATAGATCATTATTCAAAGAGCTCGGCCTGTCAGGTATTTGTTTAATTCGATTAACCCCTGGGCCCCGAGTATAACTATAACTATAACACGAAGCCCGAGTCGCTGCGACCACCATCGCCTCACCCGGCGAACGCGGGTTCCCACCATATTGGCGAGAGTCGGAGTCCGAAATGAAATCTATAAAACAAAGCTCCAACGAGTTCCAATTTATCATCGGGGCAGACATTAATTTTACACACACTCAAGACTCAAGACTCGAGAGCCAGCCACCCGGTTGATTTCATGCCTCGAAACGAGCCACAAAAATTAATGTTAATTAATTTGACTTAAACTGACGATTTCAACAGACACATTACTGCGGGGCATATGGCAAATAAAAGGCCACAGAAATAGCGACAAATCAAAATGGGAACCCAATTGATGGCGCTCGATAGATAATGCTCGTCGATCCCCCAAACGAAAGCCCACTTAAAAGCTTTTTTTCTCCCAAAAAGACATCAAATCCGGCCGGCGCATAATTAACTTGTGCATTGTGGGCCGCGAGTGGGAATCCCAGGGCCCGAAATCCAGCAACCTTAATATGTTTGTTTGCCGGCGAATAAAGGCAGCGATTTCTGGCGGCTCGATCGCTGCAAATTCAATTAGGCCCGAACATGCTCTCACTTTATTAAATTAAACTGCACCCGAAAAATCGTGAGCCCAATTCTGAGTCAAAGCCAGGCTCGCTCCTCTCCGCTCTCTCTCTCTCTCTGTCAGTCTCTCCCTCTCTCACTCAGACACCGAAGAATGCAGCGGCCCCAAGTTGTTGTTATCTTCGTTTCTGGTCTTCTCAATTCTTCGGAGACTCCGAGGACGGAGACTCGGAGCCGCAGCTCGTCTTCGCGACTCTGTCCTCGGGCCCCGAGTAGAAATTCTCTAAGCACGCTGTCAAGTTATGTCTACATTCCTTGATCATATTTTTTCCAACTGTTTTCGTACCCGCTACTCCTGCCCGCCCCGGGTATGCCGATTCGATGATATATGCGGAAAGCCCATCCGAAGTTAACTCTGAATGGATCTCAGTGTTTATTTAGCATATCAAAGCAGGGCGTTTCTAAAGCTTTTAAAATAATATTTATATTCGTGCTTCGTCGGTTGAGCGTTTTTATAATTTTCGTATCGCTCTGAAAACGGTTTCATATCAACTTTATGCCTATGCCTTACATATAATGGGCTTTTAAGTCTGAAATTATGGGTTCCAGCCCGTAAAAGATAAAAAGGCCGATCTCTTAAAGTGTCCATTTAATCAGAGGAAGTGTATATTTATATAGGGGGATTTCTAAACTAATGATTTTATAGAGATTTATTTCCGAAACGTGATATCAACTTTATTTCCATGATGTTCAAGGAACTATAAAATAGAGGATGACGAAGGGTCGGTTTAACTTAACTATAACATTTTTACTTATTTTGGTCTCTCCTTTCTGGCTTCGTTCGCTCCTTGGGTATTTCGTTAGTTCCTGCAATGCTCTCCCCTCTTTTTGTCCCCTCAACACGATGATTATAATCCTTTTGAGCCGGGGATCTCTCTCCCGCTCTCTCCGTCCCCATTTTCTCACACTTTGTGCGGAAGTTCTATAAAAAACCTTGTGGGTTCCAAGGAGCTTTATGTCCTTAGTAACTATTTAAGTCTTTAATTTATATTCTTAAGTTATTTAAGGTTTTATTTTACCATTTGTTCATACCCAAAAATAAGGTTTAGCTTGGGCAACTTTCTAGTTCATGATAATTTAATCCAGCCAAGATGTGAAACATGATATTCCATAACATTTTTGAATATTTCAACAATTTGTCATCTATAATAAATAGTATATTATACTGATTTATGTTCAAGTCATTGAATAATTTAATTCAAGCAGCTTTCTTCAAAGTTCTGTAACTTAATACTTGAGCTGCGGTGACAACTCTTTATATTTTACCAATTTTTCAACTTTATATACACATTTATTAAGTCCCTTAAGTAAGTTTCAAGACTTTAGTGAATTTAATAATAAATTTAATAAATTAAACTTATAGTTTACGTTCACTGATTCACTTTTAAAACTTAAAATCAAAAGTTAACTCAAATTTGGGATGTTTTTTTTTCCAGAAGGAAGTGCCTTGAAATAATCGTGAGAGGCTTCCCCGCTACGTAATCGTCATCGTGCCGCGCTCTTGGCTCCTCTCCTCCGCGCTCTCTTTCATCCCAAATTCTAGTTTCTTAATGTGGCGCAGCAAATGTGCTGTGCTGAGCATAAAAGTCAACAACAACTACAACAACCAGCTCTCTGGGAAGCCTCCCACAGAATGCGTACTCTCCAGCTCTCTCCGTATCGATATTCCTCGCTCTCCCCACATCGATCTCCCTCTTGCTCTCCCCATTGGTCGAATTGAGTGAAATAAATAAAATGAGTGTGAAGAGCAACCACTCTTTACGTGCCCGCTCTCAAAGCATATTTTACACCAGTTTCTACGTGGTGATGTAAAATTCCGAGCACGTGTATTTCAATTGGTAATAGATCGATTCACCTGAATGGGCCTTCAAAACGGAGCGTACTTATCTGATCTGTCATTGAAAATGACCCATTAAGCGGTTCCAGAACAAATGCTTGATGGATGAATAAACCCGTCCGCGGTATTATTCGGAAATATGTATCGAAACAGAGCACTCTTCGGGGCCCTGGCTCTGGTTGCCTGGATTTCATTCGCCGACGGGGAAGCTACAAAGGTTTGAACTGTAAAAAAGCTTATAAAATTACTCCTTTTCTCAATCCCACCCTAGAAAGTCATCTTCAATTCCATTGAATGCTCCTTGAGGGGCAGGGTATTCTCGAAGATCGAATGTCAGCAGGCCTCCAGGCAGGCTCTGAGCATCAAGGTGACCATTGGAGAGAAGCCGGCTGACAATATTTTCGGAGTCGGCGAGCTGACGCTTTGCCCAAAGGGACAGCGGAAGATGAGGCCCCTGAAGGATCTCAAGCTGGACTTATGCCACCTGAAGAGGAACTCAAAGAGCCAGTCCTTGGTGGGTGGCTACTACAGGGCCTTGAGCAGGGCGGCTGTAAACCTTCCCGCTAGGTGCCCCTTCAGCAGAGTGAGTGAGACACAGATGTCCAAGTCCTCCGATATTGATTAACTCGCTTGCTTCTCCCCCAGGACACCACTGTCCTTTTTAGGAGAATTTCTTTGGACCAGGTAATTCCTCAATACTTGCCAGAGGCCAATTCCACCTTCAAGGCCAAGTTTTATGCCAACAATGAGCTTGTAGTCGAAGTAAAGATCACCGGTGGCTTTTATCTAACTGGGAATGATTCCATTATATGAACTGTATCGGGCTCGTATCCCTCTTTTTGATCATTTAAGACCATACATTTCCTGATTATAAATCTGCTAACAAATTAAAGTTACAAAGATATCATAGTTTGTAAGAAGAAATAGCTACACCCAAAAAACAATAGTCATAGAAACTATACTGGGAGAAGTAATATCCAATAATGCATTTTACTTCAGTTTTACTTGCCAAGTAGAGTTGGTTTTTACGTGTTATACCCCGAGAGAGTGAGCTTAAGACATGAGAGCACCACAAAGAGTCGATCTCTTATTAATTTTCACTCAAAACCGGCAAGCAGGTAAGGACAGGTACGCAGCGAGAGAGAGCTCTGCTCTACGGCGAGTCTTTAACTAAGCCCGGCGAGAGCCTGGTGGCAGTCAGTTTGTCAGCAAATCTCGAGGCGAGCGGTACGCAGGCGCGCAGTACATCCGTGCATCCGTCAGATACAAAACCGAGCCAAACTAACTCAGTGCGACATCTAAACACGAGCCCAAGCCCAGTGCGAGCGACGGCCAAGGAGTGAAACATATCGAGGCAGAAAATACATAAAGCGGAGGCATAAAAATTCCTCGCATCGCTCGGTGTGCGGACAAAAAGCCTAAAATAAAACACAGTCGGCCGGCGGAGGTGCGAGACAAGAAATTAAATTGATAAAGCCTAAAAAGCCACGTTCCTAGGACTTGGACTTGGCCCTCTTCCAGGCCTGAACAGCGACCAGCAGAGACGCAGACAGGGCCCGAGACCGAGACCGAGGACCCAAGAAACTTGTCGCGCCGTTTGCTCTTCGCGGGCAATTATCGGGCGGATCGGGATCCGGGAATCTGGGAATTCGAGTGCGAATCCGAGTGTGCCAGTGTGCGGTGTGCGGTGTGTGTGTGTGTGTGTGTGCCTGGTGTGGGCTGGTGTGGCAAATAGCTCAAAGCCACGAAATTGTTTTTATCGGAGCCCCGAAATCGCCAACTGGCGAGAAATTAAAAACAAAAAGAGAAACTGTTGCGCTGAAGGGCCAGCAAAAAAATATTAACCCGCCGGGCCTGGCCAAACAAACAAACAAACCAGCGGCCAGCAAAAATGTATAATAAAAAATTACAGCAAGTGATCGTGCAGAAAATAGATCGATAAACCCAAGCCCCAAACCCCAAGCCCCGAACTCCAAGCCCAAGCCGAACTCGAGCCCCGAAAAGCTGAAAAGAAAAACGCGAAGTATAAAAATAAATAAACGAGCGACGATCAGCGAGCGATCAAGGAGCTATAGCAACTATATGTAGCATCTGTAGCAGGAAGAGCACGTTTCTGTGTTTTTGTTTCAATTTCAATTGTGGAAATCGTAGAGGAAAAATTCGAACCGGTCCCCCCTGTCGGAGTCGCCAGCAGAGGACCAAGAGCCGAGAGTCAAGAACGAAGAACCCAGCACCGAGCAGCGAGCAGCGATATTTATTAAACAAAGACAGAAATTAATTTCACGACTTTGTGCGGCACTGCATCAGTGGCCCCGCATCCTGCATCCCGCCCCCCGCCTCCCGCATCCCGCCCTCCATGCCCCACTTGAACTTTGAGCCTGAGGTCTGGGCCTGAGCAGCGGCAACTAGGGATCGGGATCTTCGGCTCGCCGGCAAAATGTACGACATCAAGCGCCTGGAAGCGGGACAACAGAAACTACAGCAACAGCACCAGACAGGCCAAGGCCTGGGCCTCCGCCAGGAGCAGCAGCTCACCTGCAGCGTGATCGCAGCGCCCGAGCACCGGACCCACTCCAGTCCCAGCCCGAGTCCCAATCCCAGCGAGGCCACCCACATGACGCTGCTGACGTTGCGCCGGCGCCGGTCGCTGCAGCGGCGCGCCTGCCTGCTCAGCATCCTGGCCGCCTTCGTCTTCGGCATGGCACTGGGCGTGGTCGTGCCCATGTTCGGCCTGCCCCGCCACCCGGACTCGCCGTCAGAGACGGTGACAGAGCTGCCGGCGGAGCCGCTGGGCAGCTACCGCGTGGCGTTCATCAAGGAGGCGGACGCCGCCGAGCTGAGTGCCGAGCAGGTCTTCCGCAACGCCTTCCACCTGGAGCAGGACAAGGATGCCCCCGACTCGATGGTGGTGAAGAAGCTGGACACCGACGACGGCAGCATCAAGGAGTTCCACGTGCAGCGCACGGCCAGCGGCAGATACCGCAAGGGCCCGGAGCGGAGGCTCTCCAAGAAGCTGCCGGAGCGGCCGCCACAGCCGGAGACGCTGCGCTCGCCCTCGGTGACCTCGTCGCCGGATCCCCTGCAGGCGGGCCTCATCGAGGAGGACGTGTTCTGGGGTCCCACGGTGGAGCGGGCCCTGCCCAAGGGATTCGCCTCCCAGGACCAGCTCAGCTGGGAGCGCTTCGTGGGCGAGCAGGGCCGCGTGGTGCGCCTGGAGCCGGGATGCGGACGCATGCAGAACCGCCTGGTGGTCTTCGCCGATGGCACCCGCGCCTGCGCCCGCTACCGCCAGAACACGGACCAGATCCAGGGCGAGATCTTCAGCTACTACCTGGGCCAGCTGCTCAACATCAGCAACCTGGCGCCCAGTGCCGCCACCGTGGTGGACACCAGCACGCCCAGCTGGGCGGCCGCCCTCGGAGACATCACGCAGGCCCAGTGGAAGGAGCGCCGTCCGGTGGTGCTGACCCGCTGGCTGGCCGACCTGGAGCCGGCCGGCATTCCGCAGCCCTTCCAGCCGCTGGAGCGGCACCTCAACAAGCACGACGTCTGGAACCTGACGCGGCACCTCGGCCAGGAGGCGGAGCGGCCCGAACCAGCCCAGGGACTGCTCAAGCGGCTGGGACCGGGACCAGCTGCCAGCTCGCCGGGCTCCGCTCATCAATCAAGCACGATTGAGGAGACAGGAACGCTGGTGCAGCGGCTAATTGAACTGGCACAATGGTCCGACTTAATCGTCTTCGATTACCTGATCGCGAACCTCGATCGCGTGGTGAACAACCTGTACAACTTCCAGTGGAACGCCGACATCATGGCCGCGCCGGCCCACAACCTCGCCCGCCAGTCCGCCTCCCAGCTGCTCGTCTTCCTGGACAACGAGAGCGGCCTGCTCCACGGCTACAGGCTGTTGAAGAAGTACGAGGCCTACCACAGCCTCCTCCTGGACAACCTGTGCGTCTTCCGGCGGCCCACGATCGAGGCCCTGCGTCGTCTCCGGGCGGCGGGGGCCGGTCGCCGGCTGAGGGATCTGTTCGAGCGGACGACCAGCCCAGGGGTGCGGGATGTGCTGCCCTCGCTGCCGGACAAGTCGGTCAAGATCCTGCTGGAGCGCATCGACCGGGTGCTGGGCCAGGTGCAGAAGTGCCAGGGCAGCTAGTAGAGCCCCTCGAACCCAACCCCAACTCGACTGATAAGCTGTAAATACCGGAGCAGCAGTGGGTGCATCATCATCTGGATCGAAGAGGGAGTGTCGGAGTAACAGTAGTCAAGGGGTCAGGGGGCGCAGGCATAGGCATCTATCTCTGTATCTAAAAAGATTCTTAAAGAGTAAAAGGGGAATGTTTAACCCCTTGAATTCCAACCTCTGTCTAAAGTAAATTCTTGTAATAATTGTCCAACTTCCCTGCCTGCGCCACTGCCCCAAGTAGATCCAAGTATTAAAGGGTGATCCACTGGAGAAGAAGCTTAACTAAATGCCTAACTTGTAAATGCCAGACTCTGGAGTATCCTTGAGTACTAAGCTTAGACCTAGCCGTAAGTGTATCTGTATAAAAGTAAGGCCAGCCTAGCATTAACAATGTGTGTGATATTTGTGTAAGGAACCAGCAGACTAAGTAGATTTCATTTTACCTTTACGACCAATAAACAACAAATATACCGAACGAAATGCCCCAGCCGAATGTCACTTTGAAATATGGAAAAGCATCCAACAGATGCAGATGCAGATGCAGATACACGAGTATCTGAGCACGCCTGCGCCTTGTGAGAACTTACATAGTCATGACAATAAATTGTCATTGATCTTTTTTTGCAGGTGAGATGGAGATGGAGTTGCAGTATCCCTCCCAGTCCTCCCTCCGTCCCGGCATTTGTCAACTTGCCGCTGCCCCGATGGAACTTGCCACATAATGCAGGCTCCACTTCTAGATACTCGTAGCACACTCACACACAGAGCCAGAAGTCGGAGTCGGAGTCGGAGTCTTCTGCTGCTTTTCATAATATCTTCATAAGCATTTGAGAGCTGCTGCTGCTGCTGCTGCCTCTCTTGCTCTCCAGAGGCTCAAGTGCAGCAGGAGAAAGATGAAGCCGCCACAGCCACAGCCAGAGCCAGTTCCAGATACTTTCCACAAACACACGCTCACCTGCCCATGCTGGGACCGAGATACACGCTCTCGTGGATACACAGACGACGTCTCCATCTCTCATCCCTCCGCTCCGCTCCGCTCCCGCTCCGTCTGCGTCTGACTTTAAGATTTAAGATCGCTGCTCATTAAGTGCGTCCGCGTGTCTCAGCGACAAGATGCTGAGAATCTCTGGCTCGCTCGCTCCGCGCTGCCCGTCCCTGTCGCACGTTTTGCATCTGATTTCGCTGCGTATATTTTATTGGACACCAGAGTAGTTCACGTAAATAAAAATGAAATGAACCAAGGCAAGTGAAGCGGCCAGCACACGCAAAGAAATTTTATTGTTTAGACTGGGAATATCTCGATATTGGCCAAGGAGATATTTCTCTTAAATTAAAGTTAGTTGGGAATAAAATGGGGAAAAACAGAATAGTCTTGGATTTTGTTATAGGAAAAATAACACTAGTAAGCCCTCTACTAGTATTATGTTCTCTTAATTTTCACAATTTAGAGAACTTGTATATGCTTTAAACAAATGCTTTAAATAATTTCAAAATGAGTGTATACATTGTTTTCTGTTTTCTATATAAAAATAATAATAAAATATTGTTAGTAAATAAAATTTAAAATATAGCCTTTGATATTGGACATCTCTCAAAATTATTTCTGGCTTTGTACGTATTAAAGTTCATTGAAATAAATTCTTCAATAAATGTCACAAAGTAGAATCATACTATGTACACAAATATATTAAATAGTATAATTAATCATGGTTTAGAGTTTCTATTTTTCTTTTATATAAATGTGTAGTAGTAATACTTAATAGGTTTCATTAACTTTAACAAGCTTGAGATGGATTTTATACAAGACTTGGTAGCCAGTAATACTTATGTTTTGTATGGAGGAAGCTGTCCTTCTCAGTTATCTTCTTAGGTGTAAGGCAGCGCTCTTAGACCTTTGTTTATACTTTAAACAATTACCATACAATGTTACTTCTTAACCCTTAGAATAGTCTAAGATGGGGTTCCTTTTGTTCCCATCCCATCTTTGATAGGTTTTCTTGCTCTGTAAATCCTGAAGAGGAGCTGGGAAGTAGGACTGGGGACTGGGGATAGTTATCCCCGTGTGCTAACTACCAAAAAATGTGGCTCGGTCGAGAGTTAATCAACTCACGCCTGAGCAGAGCACAGATATTTTGATAACCCGTTTCGGAGCCGCCAGATAAAATATCTCCATCTCTCCGCAGAAGCTTGGGCGGGAAAGGGAGATAGGGAAAGAGCCACGGCGAGAGCGAGAGCTGCATAAAAAATCGTTCGGCTAGTTTAATAAATATATCAAATAACCTAAAGACGTGTTAGGGAACTTGTGACTTTAACACGTTCACAGGCCCGGCCGCAAAACTCATTTTCGAATATCGTCTTACCTTTTCGGTCCGCTCCGGGCCGTACAATGTATCTGGCAGCGACTGCTGGGGAGCTGGGGCTCTCTCATCTCGAAATGAAACCATAATAAAACAATATAATTGAGATGGACGGAAGAACGTACGAGATACTGAGATACAGAGCTAGAGCAACCTGAGACAGCCGCAGTACAGTCCGCGTCGCCCACCAACCGCGTCTTTGTTTACAGTTTACACGGTTTATGGCCCAAAACTGCAAACGGCAAACGGCAAACGGCAAACAAATGTGGCAACATCGACGGCGCAGCTTTATGAACTTATTAATACTGGCGGAATGAAACCGAGCCCCATAAAACGCCCGAGGGCCCCATAAAACGTAATGCCACTAATGCTAATCCCCGGCATCCAATTGCTAGAAATGGGCAAAGAATCCCTCGCTCTGCGACCTGAAAGTGGCTTATATGACCACTTAAAAGGGCTCGAGTGGGAGATGGGGTTCTTCTGAAGAGAATGACTTCCATTGATCGGAGTCCCATGCAAACAGATCCTAAAATTTAATGGGCTTCGTAACTAATTCAGAGCAATAAATATTCTGTTGTCAAAGTGGGTTCCCTTATAGCAGAATGAATAGGAAATATTTTATCTTAATTCTGGTGGGAAAATAAAGGCCTATCTCTTGTTTAGCTTAGAAATAAATACCTGCTACATTTGTAGTTTATTCAAGATAAATGTCTCAGTATTACAATATTTATTAATGCTTAAAAACACATCTTTATGAATGTTTATCAGACATTCAAAAGCACAAATAATGGCAGCACACGATCTTAAACTGTGACCAAGTCACACCACAGTTGTTTGGCCAGACAACATGATTAGCATATGGGATATCCTGGAAATTCTCGAGCTAATTTCCGACCATAAAAGTTTCAAGTTCGAGCCCATATATCTCGGCCGTATGTTGACTCGGGCCTGGCCAATACATCCTGGCTAGTTGCGCGGCGATCAAGTCGTTGCCTCAGTTGCCTCGACTGCCTGGCAGGGCAAACAAATCTGCCAGTTTGCCAGTTTGCCAGTCTGGACTCGGAGTCTGTTGGCGTGGTCGCTGTGTGCACAATAATTTGCATATTTGTATGCCCAGAGACCCAGGTTTCAGGTCCCAGCGTCCCCGAGTCCACTGGCTTGGATGGTATATGGAGTCCGACCGCGTTGTTGCATGCAATATTTTCTCGTGTTGTGTGTTTACTCTTTTCGCTTTTATTTAATGTCCGCACTGCCTCTCAGCAACTTGTAGCAGTTGCCGTTGCGTTGCGTTTACAGCGAAAATTCTAAACAAATTGCTTCCGCACCTGCAGCTACGTAAGAAATATCAGTATGTTGAAAAAAAATCAATGCCCCAGCGACCTGGCCGGGCACAGTCAACTCCTTTGTGGTCCACATAATGGGAGACATTGTGCCGCGGCAACACCTTGCTCCGCCATCAAAATAAAACATTTCCCACTCGAGAGGAGAAAGCCCTGAGCGGGCGGACCGAATCGAAACTGAATCACATCATATCGTAATCATAATCCTGACAAAGGTCCCGGGACAATGGCCAAGGAAAGGGAGAGTTCTGAGTCGAATCGCTTTGCTTTTCTTCTCGGCTGAGTGCAGAGCCCTTGGGGGCACGGGTACAGGCATGGGGAAAATTATATGGAAAAAGGTTTCCAGCTGAAATTTATGGTCGGCACTTTTGGGATCTGATGAAAAACCTTCTTTCATTTTACACCTGAAAAACAGAATAATATCGGGGGGGTAGAGGCAGGGGAGCGATGCTTAACTGCCTTTTCTCGGGAGTCTCCTCTTGTTAACATTGGCCTCGGAAAAGAAGAAAGAGATGAGGGTTCGATAGTCCCTCCGATAGGCAAATAGTCTCTGATAGTCGCCTCTTTCAGCCAAAACATAACTTTTGATTTTAGTCGCTGGGCTGGGATTTTGAAGTCATTTAACGATTTCGCTGATTAATTTAACAAAGCTGGTCAATGATTCTGTCGTTTTGACATTGACGAAGTGCCGAAATTTGTCTGGGTCTGTTCTGATCTATCTGACACGGCATCACTGGCCTGGCATTGGCTATGCTCCGCCTCGCTTGCTCTATCTACTCTGCATCTCGGCGTAACCTGTTTACTGGAAATCTCTTTGTGGACGCTGCTCTCTCGCTTTTCGGCCGAATCAGGTGAAGTGAGTTGATTGATTGCGCTAATTTATAACGACAATGGGTCAGATCGCACATGGGACCTTTGAGCTCCATCCCAGGCCTGCTGGAATCCATTAAACATGGCCCGGGCCCAGCTTCTGCCTGGCTGCCTGCCTGCCTGCCTGCCTTGATGATGATGATGCGAGCGGCCGCGATGATGAATGAATCTTTTCAATTTGGAAATTTTCAAACAAATTTGTCAAAAACGCACAAGAAAACGGAAAGAGAGGGCGCAAGAGAGAGAGAGGAGAGCGGAGAATTATGCAAACTAATGAAATCTCAAGTTCGTTGCCCAAGTCTTTTGTTCTCCAACATGCATTTTCCTAGTTAATTGCTCGTGATTGAATTATAAATGCACGCAACCCTCCTCCGAGCTAATGTGCAACATAATAATACGATTCCGCTGCCCATCTAACCGAATCAGACATGCCTTGCCCCAAATCTAAGGCAATCTCTAGACTCTGCCTGGCTCCGCGCATCATTTCATAGAAACCATACGAATATCATAAATTATAAAGCCTACGAGCCGAACTAGTCTAGGAAGGAAAGCGGCTTCGGTTCTCGAGACCCCGAAAAAAGAAGAAAAAAAAAATGGAAACTCAAAACTGAAAACGCGCTGCGGCCGGAGACAAGCTTTAACACCTCGGCTCAAGTCAAGCATTTGTTGTTAAACAAAGACGAAGAGGGTCAGACGAGTTTAAGGCAGTCCCAACGGGGAGCGGGCAGGGCGGGGGATAGAAACAAATTAACAGACACCTGAAAATGGGCTCGAGACACCATCACAACACAACGGAACGTTTAAGATATGCGGGCTCTCAGCTCTGAGCTCTCGGTCTGTTTTGGAAAACCATTTCTCGAATAATTAAAACCCGAAGCCATCAAATGAAGACAAAGAGTCGATTAGTAATCTGTGCAAATGCATATGACGGAGCAGAGGCGTGGCCAGCCCTATGGATGGATGCACCGTTCCCGCGGGATTCCAGAGCCCGAACTCGGCCAGGCCCCCCGCCGGTCTGCTCTTTCAATTACAATCAGCGATCATGGATCTGTTTAATTAGTTGTTTGGGTCGCACCCCAATCCATGTAATTGACTGCCGCCGAGCGGCTGACCTTCAGCGCCGCCAGCACTGCGAGCAGCAACAATTGCCATCGCCCCCCGATCTGCCCGATCTGCATAATGAAAAGTTATAGATTGTTTATGATAGATTTGGAGCCACAGATAGATACGTTCTTGGGTAATTACCAGCACTCCCCCGACCCGCCCGCAGCCCGCAGTTTTTCGAGCGGCGACAAAGCCCCGTAATTGCATTGGCCAATGAACGATGTTAGCCTTAATGTTCGCCTTAACGTCTTTTATTGCATGTTGGCTGGGTCACTAAAATAATTCACACAGCAGGTACAGTGAGCAACAAGTTTGGGGTATTTGCGTGTTGCAAGTTACTTAATTGTCTTTCCTACAACACTTCTGCCACATAAAATAGAGTTGTTGCCCGTAAACCACAATTTCCTTAAGTTAGTTCATATATATTTAAAATACTCTTAATGCTACGTAAAAATAAATAAAGAATTTAGATTAAAATGCGTTTAAATTAAATATTTTTTAATTGGAAAAGACTCAAGAAATTTGCTTAAATAATTATTCGATGAAGCCAAAAACTTATACCCATTATTATTTTTAATAATAAAAGCTTTCTATGTTTATATTCCTATATTTATAATGCCATGCTTGGCTATATTATTTATAGTATTTAATCATAAATATAATAATCTAAGAAATTAATTAAATGTGAGCCTAAAAAGCACAGCTTGCTTGCTACTTCCCAGAGTTAAGTGATTTAGGGTTGCAAATTATTGTAATCGCCATTGTTAGTACTTCCCCTTCGCAGGGCTGTCCACTGTAATGCAAAATATATATCTGAACGATTCCGTTTTTAGCTTGGATTTTCTCACACAGACACATCTGTGCTGGCGCCGGTCGGACGACGAATCCGAGTTCCAGTTGCAGTTCCAGTTTGGCCTGGCTCCGAGATTCGCGTGGGCGAGCTCTGTGTGCAGTCAGTGGCCCGACCCCTGGCCCCCTTAATAACCCCGGTCCCCTCTTGTGCCAATAAGTTCTAATTGAGTCGCAGAACTCTTGCAAATGCAAATTTCGCATGCAAAGTGGCTGAGAGTAACCTTCAAACAATGCCCGATCGATTTATCACTTCGCCAAGATCCCAGATCCCAGGTCTCCGCCGCGTATCTGTATCTGGCGACGCGCATCTCGTATCTGTGCATCTCTCAGCGAGTGTGGATATATAAATATATTTCTTTGTGTGGATATTTCTTTGTTATTTTGTATCTGTGGTTAACTTTCATTAGCTTTCTAATGTTTGTCACTGCCACAGCCCCAGCTCCAGCTCCAGCTCCAGCTCACATCCCCCCGCTCATTTCATTTTACTGTCACTCAAATCTTTATAAGATTTTCCTCTTTCTTCGAGTTCTGCTTAGCGGTTCTTTCGGCTCGGCCTATTGTAAATATATTTTTCCATTATTTTTCATTAGTTTTCACTCGTTTGTTACATTCCCTCGCCGTCTGCCAGCCCTGCCCCGCCCCCCTCCACATGTGTGTATATATGGTGTATCTCCTTCTCCGCCTGTGTGCCGGAGCCTGTTTTTGTTGGATTTGGCTGTGTTTGTTGTCCGTTGTTTGGTGTTTGGTGTTGGCGTGGTCGTTACACAGGTTGTTGGTGTTGCCCCTCGTGTGGTTGTTGCTGTTGCATATTGGTTATTATCTTCGAAGCGCATCGCTGCGGTGCGTTTACCGATGCCGTCTGCCAGCCCCTTGTGCGTATTTGGCCCAGAGTGGACCGAAGTGCACTGAGAGAATATAAACTTGACGGGGAAAGAGATGAATGCGTAGGTCAGGCAAAGATAACTCATGAAGGGTGTTGTGTTACGGCTTGAAATAATGATTTAGACAAGTTAATAATAATAATAGTTAATAATAATAAAGTTCATTATAAGTTATTATTATTAATAATAAATAAGATAAGAACGAGCATAGGCAGAAAACAGACATAAAATATTTCAAGTTCGTTGCCTAAGTCTTTTGTTTCTCGAGCTAGTTTTCTCATTTTTTATGCTCGTGTTTACTTGTTAAGTCAGCAAATAAAAACTTTTAATAGTTGCTGACTTAATCGGAAAGCAATTGTGTTTACAAGCCCACTCCTTGCCTCGTGCTTAACTCTATTCATAAGGTTGTAACTTTATATTGTTTTCAGACTTTCCTAACAGCTTTAGCTCCCATTACCCCTTGAAATAGTCATTCCATAATTATAAGCATTACCCCCAATTGTTTTTAAGTATAATATCCAATTAATATCCTTATTTCTCGCCGTGCAGGCACCAAGTCCCCGGCTGGAGTGACGGAATGATGTTAACACAAAACCAGTTTCATTGACAATACATGGATGATGCGATGCGGCTGCAGCCCCTCGGATTCTTTGCCTCTTTTTTTTCGGAGTTTTCGCTGCCTTTTTTGATGGATGGTTGACAAAAGGCAGAGCGCAGATCGCCGGTTTATTTGTCTTGTTTGATTTGAGCACACACACACACACTGGCAAAGAGCACAGATACAGATGCAGGCAACTGTCATTGTCGCTGTCAAATCGCGTTAATATCACTGAGCTGTCAAATTACAGAGACCGCCGGGTCCAAATGTTTGACCAGCCGTGGTAACTCAATTAAAATGTTATTCATGAGCCGAAGGGAGGGCGCCATAAACGCGCTATTCCTACACATATCGGTTTTTAATCATTTTCAATAAAATATTTAAGGCTTATTTAAGGAGAAACTCATCTTTAAATAAAGATAATTAGTAGGAAGAGCTCAAATATGAAAAGTTGCATGTTTCCAAAGCTTAAAACTTAAATTATTTTGTGAGCCAGAAAATATTATAAGAATATTAAGTTCATATTGTATTTGCAACTCACACTAACATTACCATATTCACCTATAGAGAGCCCACTGATTGGTCTATTTGGCCAGCGAAAGGGTGGCCGAAATAGCCGTCCGGTTTTTCGTTAATTATTCCCCGCTTTTGGCCATCTTTGCCAGCGATCTGGCCATCGGATTGGCGGAGAGTGGAACTGTTCTAGACTTAATTACTTCATTACGGCCAAAGTCGGGACTTGGCCGGGCTGTGGCCAATGCATTTGGGCCGGCTCGAGAGCCGTTAATATTGGTAACTCTACACCTCGGCGTCCGCAGTGCGCCGCAGTCGCTCGAAAGTTCAGCAGGTTCGTGTTGGCAATTAAAATCGAGTGGAAATAAATAAAGGCAAAACCAATTTAGAACACACACAAAGCTCACATTTCTTCGCGGCCTCGAAAAGGTGTCGAAAGTTCAAGCTGTTTTTGTTGCCAGCTTTTATAGGCCGGGGCCTCAAAGCCTGGCCAAAAGAGGAAGAGCAGGAATGCCGAGTGCAATAAATCTTTTAACGACAGTTGATCATCTGCCGCTCTAGCACTTGACTTAAACTCCCGGCTCATTGGATTCCAGTCGGAGTCGGAGCTGGAGTCGGACTAGGAGTTGGAGTAGGAGTTGGAGCTGGAATGGGAATTGGAATTGGAGTCGCAGAGGTCAGGGGACAGGTAACACAGGGCAGGGGGCATGGCTAATCTTGGGCACTGAAATCTCCCGGAATCCTCACCTCAAATGTTTGCCCCAGTTACCCCGACCCTCCTCCATTTGTTTGTTTGTTCATAAAATTATGTAAATCAGCCCGGGATCATTTGGTTGGCTGTGATTAATTGCAGGTCGAAAGAGGGCAAGGCGTCAGTCCCCGACCCGATAACGATTCGTTTTATTTACGATATTTATTTATTTATTTTCCCTCAGTCTTGTTAGCATTTTGTTTCCGAGGGGCCCAGTCCCAGACCCCGTCCCCGTCCCAGACCGCGTCCCCGTCCCAGTCCCATACCCAGTCCCAGGGCATTAGCGCGAGGTGTGAGCGCAGGGCGATAAGCTAATTCTGATTCTAATTCCCCGCCCGTCCTAATGCGTTTATAATTAACGCACTGCCCCGCGCCCACCCAATGGACCACTGGCCACTAGCCACTAGCCACTAGCCACTGTGGGGCGTGCCGAGGCATCAAGCACACACGCCTCGCCAGTTGCCAGTTGCAAGTTGCCAGTTGCAGCAACAGCAGCAGCAGAAATTGCAGCAGCTGCAATCGCCTAGCCAAACAGTAGCGATCTGTGCTCGCTGCTCGGTGTTTGATTACCCCAGAGTTGGCGAAAAAGCGTAGAAAAGGACAGGAGTCACGTCAGTGAAGGCAATACCCTCGAATATATTTAAAAAAAAAATTTTAAAAATAAGGCTCATCATGTATTAAGTTTCCTGATAAATGAAAGGTCAACGATGGAAAACTTATTATTACATTCAAGTATTTTAAGTTATTTAAATCTTCTTAGTGGTCTCTTATCCTTAAATAAATAATACATTTGGTTTTAAATATATTCCACTGCAAAATATGTATGTAAAGAATATTAATTAAATTTTTGGCTTCCCTTTTTAAAAATTCAGTTCCTAAAGGAATATTTTATACAATGCCGTAAGATATATGTATTTCAGAATATATTCACAAGATGGAAAACATTTCCGGAAATAATTGAAACATGAAAGCAAGATTTGCACTAACTTTGGTGCTTGATTAAAGCATCTGCTATCTTTAAGATAATAAATATAAAATTATATTAAGGTTCTTCTATATAAATCTATGATAAATGATTCACAAAAACCTTTTTACACATTATTTAAGAGATTATCTTTATTCTTAATGTACTTTTGCCGTGCCAGACATTGTATGTGGACTGCTGCAAATTTATTTTATTAAGTAAGACATTCCTTCTGTGAAAATCAGTGTACCCTCTGCAAGGGTATTCACAAATTTGCCAACTATTTTGTTTTGGCAACTTTTCTGGCCGAGGCTTTTTCGCCAGAGCTTGGAGGCGAGTTCGGGCTTGAGCTTGAGTTTGGGTTTTGAGAGATAGGCTCGCTGCTGTTCGTGGTTCTTATGGTCACGTCGTCTTGTCTTACTTGCGTGAACATGCCCCGGACACCGACACCAGCCCCGTGCCCCTTGCTCCGCCCATGAACCCTGTCCCCCTGCCGGCCCCTAAGCCGCTCCTGAGCGCGGACTGGAGCGCGTGTAAACGCAGTAGCCGCAGATCGTCGTGTTGGGTGTTCGATTAACAATATCTGCGACGTGCACGGCTCGGCGGAGCACTTCCCAGATACATGCGTATCTCGCGGGATCAGCTAGAGATTTTTGGCCAAAAACAAAAATATTTCGGGGATGGTCTTATCCACAGACTGAATCTGAATCGGAGTTCGAGTCTGGGGACGGATGATTTGCATATTTGGGGCCGAAATTAATTTCAATTTAGCTCAGAGACCAGACCGAACTCTGGCCTTAAGCTTAATGATCAATTAAATTAAATATAAATATCATTTCTCCTCCCAAAAAAAAAAACTTGTTGCTGTCCCCATAAATATGAAAAGTCACGAGTTGCCAGCAGCCGAAGGAAAACAAAAGTTAAAAGGAGAAATACCCGAAACAATATATATAAAGATTTGACCCGCCGACCAAACCAGTTGCCACGACTTGGGGGTTGGAGGGGGGATCCGATGGGGGCGGGGGCCGCCGAGATTGCCGGGCTTATTAAGCAATGAAATATAATGCATGGCACACAGATTTATCATACACATCCAACTGATGCCAGCTGCTGCAAAATGTAAAATGCAACTGCAACTGCGACTGCTGCTGCGACTGCCTTTTGTTTTCTGCGCAACCCACGCAGTCGGAGATTGCAAATATTCGATTTGGCGAACCGAAATGGTAATGGGGAAATCGATGGAGTTGTAAGCCTTTCAGCCTGAGAGGCTCAGCCTTTCCTCCAGCGGGCCAGGACGGTGGCAGCGAAGAAAGCTTCCTTCCCCACAGCGGTTGACATTTGTGGCAGCAGTCAGCCGGTCGCCGTAATTGAGCGAAGGTGAAACTCCGACTGCGACTGCGAATGGATATGATCCCGATCCCCCGAGGCCCCAATCAGAGATTTCCCTCCATTAACACCCAATCGCCTTCGTCTGGCGTAACTTATTTGACTGTGTCGCGACAGGGATCGGGGATCGGAGGTCTAAGGTTTTCCAGGGCACTTCATGTGAGGAAATCTGGCAGAGGCTGGTAAAAAATATGTTATTAAATAGTAATAACAATCGTAGCTCCGCAAAAGGAAATATTCAAATTCTTCTGGTTTCTGGTTTTGCCTTAAACTTAGGAGTGACAATGCTGGTTACTTAACCAACATTAACATTAACAGGATTTATCCGCATAAGCCATGACTTATGGTTGATTTCGATTCAACTAAAGTGGATATAATAAGAAGGAAAGCTGAAGTTAAGTGCCCCGACCTTAAAATACCCAGTTTTCAAAAGCTCAACATATCAACATATTTCCATAATTTAGGAAATTTATCCGCTATGATTTATTTGGAACAATATTTTAGCCAGCTTAAAATAAAGTAGGTAATTACTATAGAGAGAACTATAATGTAAACCCGTAAACCCGCCCGACAATCGCGGATCGCTCGACAATCGCGGATCGCCCGACGATCGCCGACCGCCCAACAATCGCGTATCGCCCGACAATCGCCGATCGTCCGACAATCGCCGATCGTCCGACAATCGCCGATCGTC
>JAEIIF010018006.1:0-11032 GCA_018874455.1 Drosophila trapezifrons | reverse complement strand
TTGCTGCCAAGCCTCTAATGAAAACTCTAATTAATGAAGTTTTTAATACAGTATCATAAGTTATGATTCATCACATCATTAGGAAATATATTGCAAAAAAAAAAGCCGTAAATTCGCCGATTTGGAAGGTCCTTGTATGCTTTTTATTTAAAATATGTCCAGCTAATGCCATAATAGTCGAATCTCGATTTATGTGGATTTTTGTAAAGATCATTTTGAATTTAAACTGAAAAACTGAAAGAATAAAATTGTTAGTTAGTTAGTAGTTAGCTACTAAAGAGATCGATGCAATAAGACATAGTTGCTGTTCTCTCTGCACTCGGGGCATCAGTGTGAGTTACTATTAATGGCATACCAGTATAAATTGAATTTCATTACATGACGACGTCAATTAAAAGCATGTAAAACTGAATCGGCAGTGACGGTTTTAAAATGCAGCCAAGCCATCATCGAAAAGAATCAGAATCAGATTCAGAAAGGTGGATGGTATGGTCAGGGGAAAATGGGAAATGGTAAAGGGAAAATGGACGGCTTCGACGGCGGTGGGACATTGACGTTGGCTTAATGAGTCGGCAAATGGCTGATAAAAATGCACAGTGAATATGAAAATCGCTGGCGCTGACACTCGTGACGTCGTGACGCGGCGCAAACTTCTCGAAACTGACAGGAAACATTGATAAAAGTGCCAACTGACATTGCGTAATGATGGTGCGCCTTAATAGCCGGCTCATTAAACCTGGCATGCATTAAACAGCAACGAAAAAATACAACAAAAATGCAAAAAAAGATACAGATGAATATGAAATATCACAATGCACAAAAAGTGATTTAACATACATCGCAGCAGCGAAAGTTTTTTAATCAAACTTACTGCGCCTGTGCGAGCGCATATTTCATATTTCTGATTTCGAAAAAAAATATTAAAAATCTAATTAAAACTTAAACAGAATTTCGTATTATATGTACTGGCAGCAGCATTTTTGCAGTTGGAATTCGCTTAAGCTAAAAGCCCGTTAACAATTATGACTTTCCTTTGCCGCCCAACTAGTTGAGACTTGAAAGGAAAGGAAAACTTGCTGCCAGTGACGGCCCAGGCTCTGCCTTTTCCTTTATCCACCCCCCGCAGCCTCCCTTGGCTTTGTCTTAAGTCGACGACAGTTTTTGTACGGCTTCCCGACTTCCTCGATCCGCCAACTATAGCATATATATATATATATAGCATGCAGCAGCAACAGCTAGAACGCTTTGACTTTGCTTCATTTTCAGTTTTACTTTTTCAAGTTTTAATTCTTTGAATCTTAATGACTTCTCGTAATAAGTTTTCATTTCTCATAATTTCTCGGGTTAATAGAATCTTTGCAGTTTTATGTGTATGGCTACTGCCATACTTCCATGTAGAGCAACTTTAAACGCTATAACACCGTGGTTATGGTTGGATTGATTGTTAATGGATTAATGCCAGTAAGCCCTGAAATAATACTCTAATTCTTGGACATATTCTTTAAAAGTAAGAAACATTCCTATAGTCTTTGTGTACAGCTAACGTTTTAACAAATAAGCTAAATAAATTAAAGGAAATATAAGCCATAATAAGCAATAAGCAATAATAATAAGAGGTTTTAATAGAGGCATTGTAAGATTTTAAAAATATAAATAAATACCCCAAAAAGAAGGATAACTTTCTCGCTAAGATATGGACCAGTTGGCGTCCACTGTGCTCTGCTCATTGAAAGTTTTTTGTTACAAAAAAAAAAGATATAAGAAAACTATAATTATGGAGTTGACACAAAGTCGGGCAGCAGTAACAGAAGCAGCAGCAGCAGCAGCAGTTACAAGTAAAAACGCAGACGACAATAATGACTCGGACGAGTCACGATGAGATGGAGCAGGCGCAAGGACAGGAACAGTCGGATGGGGACTATGTGGAGTCCTTGGCTGCCATGAATTCTATCAGAGAGGAAGCACTAGAAATGCATAAAAGTCGGACTGCATAAAGCGCAGCAGGACCGCAGCCGTTGACATTTATGTGCAACTGTCACTGCTGGCTTTAAGTAAACTTGGTAGTGGAAAATGGCCGGCAAAGCGGATGGTAACAGTAGGGAAAATGTAGGGAAAAGTGGGTGCTGAGCGGACTATGTCTTGGGAAGTGCAAGTCCTTGAGCTGCGTTAAATACTTGGCTTCTGATTCCACCACCGCTCCGCCGTTTTGTGGCTAATCATAAATTCAAAAGCGGCAAGAGTGCAACGGCAGTAACAATTAACTTATTAAATGGCGAGGACAAAAGCCGAGGGGATGTGGGCCTTGGAAGTTGTGGAAATGAAACCGAACCAGCCGTAAAGATGGCATCCACGGGGTAAGGATGTGATAGCAGTGAATGGCAGCGGAGCGGAAGGATGAAAAGGGAACACGCATCACACCTTTTTCCGGAATTTCAAGGGAGAAAAAGCGCAAAAGTTTCTCAGAGACATATATTAATTTGCACTGCAGGAAAACCTATATTCTATTAGCTTTTTCATATTATTTAGCTTCCTATTACTTCATTTGATGGAATGATTTTATTTTATTATTTTTTAATAGATCTAAAAATTATTATTTTATAATAAATAAATTTTTAAATTATGCTGATTTGCCTTTTAAATGCTTAAAAACCTTTACAGAGCTGTACATGGCTTTGTTTTTCTATAACAAAAATAATAATAACTCTGCTACGAGTTTATTTGCCAAATCTATTTTCTCAGTGAAAAGCCCTCCTGCAAGAGTCACTTTCCGATTACTTGAGACTTTTGCTAATTAGCGAAATTGATTTGAATTTTATGGGGCGAAAAATTGGTCTGCCTGGTACGAGGAAGGAGTGGGGATCGAAGGCCGTAAAAAGGGGGAGAGACTCCAATTGAAACTAAATGTTTTGCATTAAATTAAGTCGGTGCTGTTAAGAAATCAAACTGTTTTGCAGCGGAACAGAGAGTTTCCAGCAAATATCTCAACACTTTTACCATTACTTCTCTTTTTTTTCGCCACTCTCTTTGCAGCTGTTGTGACATTTTTTTGGCAAAAGCAAAACGCAATGGCGCCAAAGACGCCGCCATTCTCGCAGCTCGACAAAATGGCGACAAGGACATGCACATCCAGTTGGCTCTGCCGCCTGCTGCTATTCGGCTTTTGCATTGGCGCCGCTGCCGCTCGAGGTAAATATCCATAAACATTTATATAAATTCATTCGCAGCTCTCGCGCATAAACTACACCAGCATAGATGGCTTTTGCGGGCCGGCAAAAAAAAATGGCAATCGCCTGAATACACATTTATATATAAACATAAATACATATAGATCGGTGCGTTGGACAAATGAAAACAGCAACGCGGCACCTGCGGCCTTTTTGGTGTGCAAAAACTAATTATGTATCTGTCAAAATCGAACGAGCAAACAATGCTTTCCGCTTGTTTCGGCGTGTGCATCGAATACCGCACATAAATATTATTAATTAATCTGATAGTTTCGCTTTAAAAACTGCATGGAAATACAATTAAATTACTTGTCCGCGTGTGATTTGAAAAGTAAAATAAATTAATGGCATTTAAGGCAATGCAATTTTTTATTTAGAACATAACAGCTCTTGGAACTAATTAAAGTCTATTCAAACTTGTTTATTCGGTAAAGCGGTTTATTAAAAACAAGTTGTTAAGTTTTTCATCCTATTGAGGGCTTTTAAAGGACAATTAACAATTATTTATATCATTATTGAGCCTTGGCTTGGGACTAGAACAATTTAAAAGCCAACTAATTAAGTAAAAGATTTTAAAGAATATTAGTGGATCAAAAGAATAACCATTCAATTACTTGCGAATAAATTTAGCACAATAAATTGAAATATTACTGCAGGAAAATGTTAAACTAACAAGAAAAAGTACCGACAGAAAATGGGGATTACAGAAAAAGTAAGCAAACTAAATGGAACAATTTAAATATCAGTTACAAAGTTACGCCGAGCACTTCCCGTCTCCCCCTGTTCCAAAAAAAAACTGACTCAACAACAAAATCTCCAATTCAACTGTCACATACAAAGTGGATGAATCGAAAAGAGACGGAAAGGATAAAAAGGAACTACATAGTGAGATATATATATCAAAATGTTTGGCAAAAAAGTGCAATTGCATTTTGCACGTGATACCCATGGTAGGTTTAAATATCAGAACTTTACCCAAAACGACTGCAGGACGGCCGCCAATCATGCGAATTTTATTGCAATATTGCGACAATTTTTATTAAAATTTTAGAATTTTCAATTTATTTAGCACTCGAACCAGGCCAACACACTTTCCCACTCTCTCTTCCTCTCTCGCCCTCCATTCCCTTTGATTTGTTGCAGCTGCGTGAAATTTGGTCAGCAGATATTGGCCAGTTTCGGAACGGGCACTACGTGATTTGATTTCGCTTTACATGCCGGGACTCTTTCCGTTTGGTCAGCACAATATTGCCGCTGGCAAGTCAAAGTATTAGCCAGTTTAGGGAGTTTGAAGGATTGCAGGATTTTGCTGGTCATTTAAAGCGGGGCATCCCAATCAGAAGCGATTCTGGCTCGAATGTGAGACTGATGGACTTCAAATTGAATTGGCCATTTCGTTAATATTTTCTGAGTGCGCAGGCAGCTTCAATGTTTATCGGCCAGACGACAGACAGGAAGCCGTTGTGCATCCTTTCCACTTGAGAAAAAGGCGGTCGGGAATGAAATTTGCAGTGGCCCCGAAACAGGCCAACGAAAGTCAATTTAAATGGAAGAAGAAAGTTCTTAAACAAGCTACGAAGTATGGGTGCCCTAAACCAAATATTTTTAATAAGCTAAGCTTCCTTTAGTGTAAAAAAAATATGAAGACTAAAAACCATATAAGTAATTATTGTGTAATGTTTTTTGATTTACAATACTTCTTGAAAGTCTTGTTCTCCGCTTATTATTAATATATAGCAGTGGTGCCCAAGGCCCTGACTCGCGAGTCGGTAAATTTCCCTGTACGTCTTCTGCCGGCACACGCACAGTATGCACAGAATGTTTTTAGAGTTAAATAGATATTTTTTAGTCATAGCTATTTTTTAAGCAATATTACAACAAATTTTATGTTTTTTTATTCTCATATCTAGCTACTTAGCTCTATTTCTTACTTACGTAAATACAATTTTTGTAATGTATAAATATAAAATACTTAATTAAGTATTTATAAAACCATTAAAATGTTCTCGAAGGTAATATCTAAGGTAACGTACCCCATTTTAGTGGCAAGAGTATTCATATTTTTGCTCAAGGTCCTTTCCTCTGGTTGTTCGGTTGCTTCCTGCTGTCTGTCAACACTCTCTGATAAGTTCTCCTGCTGTTGCCAGCCCCAGTTGTTGGCCTGCATCCTGTCCGGTTCCGTCCTGGCCCGTGAGTCTTGTCCTGCGTCTCCTGTTGACCCAGGCAAATGCTAATTTTATTATGACAAATGCGCAACGTCAGGTGGGGAGGACTTTCCATTTTTTTTTTCATTTTTTGCACTCGCTGTTTTGCAATCACAAGTCTAGACAACACCGAGCTCATTCCCCTGAAGAAAGACAGGCTCTCATTTATTACGAACGCTAATCTAACGACAATCTGCAAAGTGCTCCAAGTCATTGGTTCGTTAGCTTTGGCTTTCTTTATAAACGATGCTCCCGCACTTATCCCATAATCAGCAGCAGCGAGCTACCGTCTTACCCGCAGAGTAACAGCTTCTAAATCACGCCCCATGATGGGGACTCTAATTGAAAATGATCACCGGGCCTGGGACTCGCGCGGGGCTCGCCCCACGATTACATGGCAGTTGAGCTTAACCTAAGTGGACAGCCTGGTAGTTTGTTGAACAACATAAGCACGCCTCCAGTGAAAGAAATGCAAACAACTTCAGCAGCGGTGTGTGTTTGCCGCGGAATGAAGATCTCGCGGATGTATCTGTATCTATGCCTTTGCGCCTGCGTGCCAGTGAGGAGGAGCAGCTCCTTCTTCTGGTTTCCCTTGCCAGGCCGGATTCCCACATCCCTCTCCGTTGTCAGCTCCAATCTAAATAAGCGATTTGTCTGTGCATAACTTTGGTCCAAGAGACCAAGAACGCAGCCACATGCCAGGAAGTGCACAGCGGGAAATCATAATCAAGAACAGCGAATGCTTAATTTATTTTAGTATTTTTTTAAAAATGAGGGAAAGCCCCATATAAACCTTTGAATTTATGAAAATTGTAACGAGCAATTAATAATAATTAAGAAATCCTTAATATAAACCAGTTTATGGAACGAGTTTCAAGTCACACCTCTGCTTAGTTCCTTAATTACCCCTTAGTTTCTCGCTGTGTAGCAATCGCAATCGTTTCTTCAGCTTGGAAGTTAAATAATAATTTGTATAATTTACGCAAGGAACTCCTTGGTGGAATTCACCAGGCGATAGCTTCTTATGGCCAGGCTGATTTATCGGACCAGGCGTGGAATTTTTCCTTTCTTGCATAAATAATTAACACGTGCATAGTTTGAATTGCATTTTATGGCAAAACTGTTGACTCTTTGATTGTCCAGTTGGAAACTCGAGATGCTGCGATTCTATTCCCTTCTTGGAAGCACTCAACTCAACAAAAAGCATTTCCGCAAAAGTTTTCAAGTGTGAGGCTTTTGTCTTTTCCCCGAGAAAAGAGTTCACTGTCTTGGGCTTTGGACATTTAAAAAGCGTTTAATTGTTTATTCATTGCATTGTTTTGTCAGCTAAATGAATGTTAATGACCTCTTCGAGGGATATAAATATTTGATGAGCGCGACAGCTCTTCAAACTTAATTGGAAGTTTTTGTTCTAGGAATTTAGAGGGGTGAGAGCTGGTCTAGGAGTTTTTTTAACTGAGAGGTTCCTATTTAATTTAATTAAATTGTCAACCTCTAACCTTAAACCTTACATTGTTTTAATTTATAAAATTAAAATACATTTTTCTTTGCTACCTTTTTTTATTTTGTCTTCTAACATAAGCATAATGCCATCTATAAAATGTACTTAAGTCTTTTGGCTTATATTGAGAAACATTTTATTATTATTGACACAAAACTAATGCAATACAAAAGTTTGTTCTGACATAACCATAACCACACAAAGAACAACAACAATCTAAACAGCAATGGGCACAAATTTAGTGCCGCCTGCTGTGGCAGCTGCCTTGATTGCCGCCGCTCACCAAGTTTTTCTAGGTTCAGCCCCAGCTGACTGAGCCAACAAATTCAAGTAATTGTCAGCAATTCATTTGCCAAACGAATGTAACTTTTCCCCCGTTCTCCCCTGTCCCCAGTCCCTTGTCGTGTAGTTTCAGTAATTGCTACAGCACAAGCGTCTCCACATTTCCCACCACCAACATCACCGATTTCCCACGTCCCGCTGTGGTTTGTTTCTCGGTTTGCTGTTGATCCAGGTCGGAACTAGGATAGACTGGGGATTTTGTCGCTTTGGCTTCTCTCTTTGCTTTGATTTTTACATTTTTAATAAATTAAATTTACTAAATATGTGTTGGTGGGAGTCTCTCCTAATATTCAATGATTTTTATACATTTTAAGCGTGGGTATTATCAGTAATTCGATCTCTTAAAGAGATTTATCTGGTTTCCCTTACTTAATTTATTTTCTAGAAAATAACACATATGCTCTCTTTATTTTTTTGATAATTAACTTTATATTTTTAATTGCCAGTTCGGGATTTATTATAGAATTTAAACATTTCAATTTTTTTGTGCGTATCCCAGGACTTCATAACAGATGTTCGTGGGCCGCTCATTCCCGTCGGAATCAAATGCTCGGATGACTATTTGGATTTTATAAAGTCCCTCGCGAAAGGAAGCCGTCATTGTCGGTTTCATCATGTAAGTCTCCATGATTAGCTTTGTCCCAGGATATACGCAATTGTCCCTGACATCTTCGACGTTTATAACATGTCCCGTCCAGGACTTGTACCAGGGCAGCCTTGAATCGTACATGGACTTGCAGAAATCATCTGCGGTGACGGAAAAAACGGTCGGTGTCCAGGTGCCTCGATCGAAATAAAAAAGCTTAACAACCATCTTTACTCGATCCTGCGGTTGAATGTCCCATATAAAAGTCTGGTTTCCTGATAGGAGAGAACCGTTCTCTTCCAAGGATGTCGAAAACTCCGATAAATCAAGAAATCCATGTATGTCCAGTGTGCCTGGTCCAGAATCTGTGCAAGCACTGAAAATATTCTCATCCGACAAAGCGAGTTCATAGTTGGCTTCTTTTGCACGGCTTAGGGTGGCTAGGACTGCCAATAGGGTGACTTTGAGATCCATTATAGACGCGTAACTCAATGCGGTCGTCGGAAATTACAGCTATTTATATCAGCCATAGGCATGCAATTGCTATGAAAATTGTGATGTATCATGCAACGTTGATCGCTATCAGAAGCTGTTGGTAGTGATCTCTCGTCAAAAGATATGATCTGACATTGGCCTAGCAAGCAATTAAACTCTAATGGTCGTCCCTCGGGTATATTCACAACTAATTCATATAGTCTGATAACAATTTTATTATATATTATATCGGATCTCTACTCATCCGGCTCGAAGGACCAAAATGATTAAGTCGGGGCCTGATGAGTGATCAAACTATATAAATTAGTTTATAATACAAACTAATTCATATAGTTTGATAACAATTTTATTATATATTATATCGGATCTCTACTCATCCTGGCTCGAAGGACCAAAATGATTAAGTCGGGGCCTGATGAGTAGCGATCTCAATATGGAGTTGGCTTGAAGTTCGTCTTCTTCGGGGTTTATTTCAGAAGGCTATTTAAGCCTTACAAAATATGGCGGTTTCGGGACGGTACCTTTATACATAGTGATGTTAACCTAGCGATGTTGCTGAAAGGTCCTTGCTCAGCATGAACATATTTTATACTATTATACTATACAGTTTGATAACCTTACAAGAAGCTGACTTACATATACATATATATAATTTAAAGTCTTAAGCTCTAGTACTTTTTACTTTTTCTCTATTAATTTCAACGCGAATACTGCTCAACCCAGTGTAAAACAATCGACAGAATGCACAATGGAGACCTATTCTCCGATGCGATGAGTGACTCCTTCGCCGGCGCCTTCCTTTAAACCTTTCTGGCTGCTCCTGCTGGTGCCCGTGCATGTTGTAATTGTTATTATTCCGCTGGTATTGTAGCAGCTTAATTGAAAATATTGCGAGTGTGCCGCAGTGTGTCTGGCCGTGAGTGTGTGTTCCTTTGTTAGGATGTGTTTAGCTGTAGCCGGGAGCGTCTTTGTGCGCCACTCCTTAAATGAAATTAATTGAAGACCCCCGGGCCAGGCACACACTCAAACATACACTCCCCCGATACTCGATCTTCCCGCAATTGGCAACTAAAGTTGCGCCCCGGTCATATGTAACTTTTTATACGCCCAATATCCGGCGGCTATTGTTGCAGTATGTCGGAGCCCCACCCCTGAAACAGAAGGGGGTTAAGGAAGGGGTCGCAGCCTATGCCGATACATGCAGACAATAGCCGGAAAGTTGATCAATTGTTCGGGATAAAGCAAAATTTTCCGTGGCACATATTGGGCTCCCTTAAAGGTCGACTTCCATGGGAATTTGTTTGAGTTTAGCGGGTGAAGGTAATTGTAATTAAGATTCTATATTATAATCTTAAGAAATATAGACTGAAAAAACCTCATTCTTATACAGAACTTGGATAGATATTTAAGGAAGTCCCTAGTCCTTTTTTTAGTCTTTCATTACAGCAAACAAATTAAGCTTCCAAGTCGATTAAAGTCACGATGTTTCGACACAAAAGTCGATGTGAAATTTATTCGCTTGATTTCAGGATAAAAAGAAGGAAAAAAACACAAACTATTTGGGAGTGTGGACCGAGCACGAGGCTCTCCTAATGACATTAGCTTTCACGCAATGTGATTAACTGTCTGAGTAAATTGAGCAGCAAACAAAACATCAAGCTGCCTGGCACACAATTCATTACATGACCACCTCACCCACTCTCGGTCTCACTCCCAGTTCCCAGCTAAATGGGGCAGGTGGAGGAGGACACGAACAACCTGCTAACACGCCATAATCCTACGGCAAGAAGGACATTATATAAGCAGGTCGTCGGCAAAACTCCAATGATAATAATGCAGCCCCAAGGAGGTCAGCGGCGCCAAATGAAGTAACTTGGCCAAGTGACCGGCGAACTGGCCAAGTAAGTAACTGGCCGAAGCACTCCCAACCGGGGATAACCGGTCACCGAGTTAAGTCCCGGCTAAGACGAGCACGTTCCAGTTTCGTGGGAGCCACGGACTCAGAGCTGACCTTCACCTTTATTATGGCTTCAGCTCTGGATCTGGCTATGACTCTGCCTTTGGGCCACGCCACCCGCTTCCTGGTGAAAGCCTTTGCCGCCTGCTTTCATCATAATTTCAGTTAGCAGCAGCAAAATGGCCAACATTGTCTCTGCGCGTGTCCTTTTATGGGGCTCGCTGTGACGCTGTAGTGGTAGCTGTGTGTGTGTGTGTGTGTCTATATGCAATTAAATTAAATATTAAACTTAATTACACAGGGAAACTAACACGCCAAGGCAGCGCCAATGGTAAGGAGCAAGGAGCTAGCAAGCTCCTTCGTCCTGTCAAATATGCCCAGGACCAGGCCTCAATAATGCAGCCAGGAATGTAAGAAATAATGAAAGTCAATTGTCAGTCAGGACATCGCTAGATTTTTGCCTCCACCTCCTTGGGTGTCCTGCGTCTAGAGTCCTTTCCTCTTGGCCAGAAGACGTTGGGTGTTGTCTTTCCTGCACTGAGGGAAAAGCTTTTTAAAGTAACGTTAATTTCTTATTTTTCTGAATTTTACAATGCTTTAAATTAGAAATGTAGAATTATTTTATGTTAAAAGCTTTACAAAATTTTATTAAACTCAAATTCATGCGACTTCGGTCACACTGACTTAAAACGTAAATAACATTAGAAAAATTGCCGAAATCTG
>JAEIIF010017997.1:0-13151 GCA_018874455.1 Drosophila trapezifrons | reverse complement strand
GCCTCTAATGAAAACTCTAATTAATTAAGTTTTTAATACAGTATCATAACACCATAAGGAAAATATTTATTCTCATTTCTAGAAGATCATTTTGTTAAGGGAATTATTTTTGTTAATAAAAATAGATCACAATAGATCTCTTCCCTCTCAGTGATTATCACCAGTTTACTGCCAGAACCATTGGGAACTTTAGTGCCAAGAGTTCAAGTAACCTCTCTGGCCTATATATTTCATATTTTCCCCGCAATTAAATGGAACCTAAGTGGCTCTTTTAGTAAATATTAATAATCATTGAGAAAATAAGCAACTAAGTTGTATCAGAAACCCAAGCAAAGCTCCATTCAATGGCGGAAATTGTTTTCTTTCAACTGGCGACAACAACTTAAGCTGATTGGCCAGATACATACACATATATAGAGCTCGGCAGTACCTGCATTGAGCTTTTTGTTTACACAGGACACGGGACAGAGGACAGAGGGCGACAGGACTCGACAGGGACTCCTGACTGACTGCAATAACTGGCGACGAAATCACACAATGAGAGCGAGAGGGAAATTGCAAACAATTACGAGTCATTTGGCTGGCGCTCTTTTTTCCAAGACGAGACTCGTCGACTCCCCCCGGCTGCCACGTCAATGTCTTTGGCTTTGTGGCAGGAGGAGGAGCCGGAGTCCCGAACCCAGTTCCACTTCCAGGTCCAAAGCTTTATCCCCCTGGACCATCCGCCGCCTCGTTTACTTTGTGTGCGGCAGCTACATCCTGGCACTGCGCTTCCTTGCGACGACGAGGAGGAGGTCTTATTTTTTATGTGGCTTTATGCGGCAACATCTCATTGTGTGTCCTATATGTGTCCGTGTTGTTGTCGGTGTGTGGTGTCTATGTGTGTGTGTTTTAGCTGCCTTGTCGTGCTTCTTGTAGCCATTGTTGTTGTTTTTTTTACTTTGTTGCACTTTGAAGATTATTGCACAATGCAATTTATATTTATCGTACGCTTTTAGTTCTAGCCGCTTTTTGTTTGGTCCACCCTAGGCAAAGCTAGGGCTTATGCGCTGGGTAAATGAGGTTAACCCCAAGAACCGAAATCGGAATAACAAAGTTAAGGCTAAAGCTAATTATAACTAGATACGAAAGCAAAGGAGAAGCTATATCAATTTATTTTAGTTTGAATTGGGAATAACCTTTATTTTAATACCATTATAAATAAACAGAACTCTCTATTAATATTTTTTATTTATTATTAACTCCCTTTCATAGTCTAGATTTATCTTTTTATTAAATTAACTCCCTTCCCTACCCTAGATTTATTTATTTATTAAAGAGCATCCCATCTTCAGATTGCCTGGCATTACTTTGTTAATGTTTTTGTTTCATTTATGTCCTTGGTGATGCCATATATACTTGCTTGGTTGCCTGCAAACACATCCGTGTACATACTATATACATCCTGGATCCTGGATCCTGGCGGTGCTGCTGGTGGTGATATGTGGGGCTTCATACCTGCAGAGCGGAGGCAGTGAAAAGTGCATCTAGTGGGGGTCTGAGGGTGTATCTACTTTATCTGCATGTGGCCACATTGTGGATGATTATAAAAATTCAATGCATTCATAATAGTGTTTTTGCCCCGTCTTAGGGTAGCTTTTCTTCTCGCAAGACAAAGGAAAATTACAAATGAACGCTGGCTTTTCCACCTTAAAGCTCTACTCCTGACTTTGGTCTGGTTTGTGTCAGGTTTTGTGACAATTTTAATGGCAGCCTGGAAGGACGAAGGGAGAACGAACTCCAGCGGCTCCATGACGACCTTCGGTGAATCGAGTGAAATGCCAAAATGTCCATTAATTAACATTGGGTTTGATGGCAAACTTCTGGCTCATCCCAATACCGGATTTTCAGCCCTCTTTATTGCGTTTGCAGACTTTTCCAGCTTTCTTTTTTTTTTCCAGCTTTCTTCTTTTTTTGTTCCAGCTTTCCAGCTTTTTCCGGGCGCACACAATTAGGCAGAACGGACTTCTGGGGCCGAACTCAAAACTGTTGAGTTGTCGTCGGAGCACTTTGAGTTTTCGCTTATTGACATTCTTCAAAAAATACAAAAAAAAAATATATATAAAAAAAAAAATAATAAAAAAGGACTGCCAAGGCAACAAGGACAAGACGGAGCGAGAGCACTAAATAACTTCTTGAATGAAGTTAAAGTTTTGGAATCAATAATGACGAGACAGATTTGCAAAGAGTGGGATAACCACTCACTTTGCGAGGATAACTTTCCTTTCTGCACTCTCTTTCCTTAATCCCTGCACTCTCTTTTTTCCTTAATTAATGATTTTTACGATTTAAAGTTTTTTAAAAGTAAGAATATATTTAATAATAAATAAATGTATATTTGTGACATTGTTATTCCAAGATTTGAGTAGAATTGGCTGATGAACATGGAAGCTATTAGACAATAAAGTTTATGTTCAAGCTGAGGCAGTGCTTCATTGAACAGGTTGGCAGCACCACCGAGTGTTGCCCATCTAGTTTCCAGCAGCAGTCTGGCAACACTTGCAGTTTCCGCCTTGTACGATTCAAGTTTTAATTAATATTTTATTTTTAATTATTTAAAAAGTAATAAGGCTTCCTTTATAAAAAAAAAAATCCTTTATATTTATTTTGAGATACATTTTAATATAAACTCCAGTCTAGGACCATTGCTGAACTCTATATTGGGCTAGCAGCCCATCTTAATGAGGGCATCGGCAGCTGCCATTCCCATCTCGTGTTCGCTTGAGCCTTCGGGTTCCAGGCACAGGATGTCCCGGCTGGTTTGGAGCAGCCTTACCACCTCCTTGAGGCGCCGCTGGAACTCCTGTCGTGAGATCTGTCCATTCTGCATGCCCAGTTGGGCCAAAACCATTACGGGGGCATGCAGCTCGTACATGATGAGTCCTTTGTGAAGGAATAAAAACAGGAATAGAGATCAGAGTAAGGTTAGGGAGTAGTATTAAGAGTTACTCACCTCTTAGTCGCGTCAGACCGGGATCTAGGATGTCAACGATTTCCAGAAACTCCCGGCAATAGGTCTCCTTGCGGGCTATATCCTCCGGCGACATCTCCGGCAGCAAATAACCCTCGATCCTGCCGTATATCTGGCACAGCGAGTACTTGGCCGAGAGCAGGAGATAGTGGTTGGGTCGCAGGACATTCCGATATCTGCAGGAGGGGATTGATTGGTAATCAGGGTGCACAGAAAGGAAAGGATATCAAAGGAGCGAATAGCAATGATCAATCAAAGATAGGAAAAGAGTTTATTATTATTATGGAGAAGCGTTATTAAGTGTCGACGGAGAGCTGACTTTCTGCAGGACTTTCTCCCGGACGTGATCGGGCTAAAATGATTCTTGAAATTAGTAAAAGATTTGCGGCAAAGCATAGATTTCTTTCGAGTGTGTAATCCCTCCAAGGAGGCCGAGGAGGTACGCACCTTAGGAGGAACCTCTCCAGTCCGGGAATGTCGTGCACGTCAATGGACTCCAGATCGTTGTTGATGCGGTCCAGCTGCCGTTCCAGATCCTCGGCGCCCAGCCGGTGCGAGCAGCGATCGCAGCTGAGAGGATAAGGATATATATGGTATTATTTCTGGATCAATAGCTGCTCCCTCTCCACACTCACCCCCAGTCGCCGGTCTGCTCGAGGGGCTCCAACGCCCGCACTGTCCCATCGCGGCAGCCGGGGCAGACGAGGGCGCTGCAATCGCTGCCCAGCTCCCTGGGATCGGCACAGCGGGCGCAGCGGCACCAGAAGAGCTTGCCCTCGTGCATGAAGGACCTCCGCTTGAGGGTGCCCTGCAGCGTGTACGCATAGCTGAGCGTCAGGGCTTCCCGCTCGCGCACGCGCCGCGAGGTTCGCAGCAGGATGGCATAGGACCTCGGGTCGTCCGTGTGCGCCGTGTTGGGGCTGCAGTCGTGCGCGAGCAGGAAGGCGCTCGGATATAGCGTCCGCGCCTTGGACCCATTCTGGCCGATCTCGAAGCAATTGACATCGAGTATTCCGCACACCTCGTGCACCTGCTCCGGCGCCAGATCCTCCAGCTTCCAGTCCTGGCGCAGTCGCTGCACCACCTTCTCCTCGTAGTGCTGCCAGAGCACTGCGTTCTTCCGCCGCTCCTCCGTGTGCGACTCCATGCGGGCAATCAGCTCGAACTGCTCCGGATCGTGCTGGCGCAGCAGCAGGATGCGCACGATCATCACCAGCTCGTACAGGTCGCGCACTTCCGCTGGACCGGCGCGATCCGTGAGCAGTTCCCCGGCTGCCGCCTTGCGTTCGCCATACAGCTGGCACTCGGTGGCGGTGTGTCCATGTCGTTGCCCCAGGCCGGAGCAGGTGGCGCCGCACAGGGGCCAGGCGCAGGCGGGACAACGGTACTGAGTCCGGTCAAGGGTCACCGGTTGGTAGCAGCCCAGGCACACCGGATCGCCACTCACACAGGGTCCAATGGCCAGCGGCTCCTCGGAGATGAGCAGCTCGCCAGGCTCAAGCTGTCGACTGGCCACCAGATAGCGTCCATATATGTCGGATTTCTCAATGCGGTAGGGTAGCGTCTGCTTCGCCTGCTCTTGTTCCCGCGAGGGACTCTCCTCCTTGGCCTGCCTCGGCAGCTTCTGCTCCTTGTGGTGTCTGTTGCCATTCCGGTGATGAGGCTGCGGAAGGAGGATGGACAGAACGGAAGAGGGGGCGACGAGAGCGCTCATTAGTGGCGGCGTCCACTGCTAATTGTATTCTAATTGCTGTCCCCTGCTCTGGCTCATTAATCAACGGTTCGGTTCGGTTCGGTCTGGTCCGGTCCGGTGCCCCTGCCTCCCTCTCTCTCTGGACCGGGAAGACGAGACCCAACGCCCCGTTGTCAACAGCTGGCAATTAAATAGCACTCAGCTGGCCGCAACAGGTGCTCCTCCCACACACACCTTCTGGGAGGTGTCTCAATCGATCAGCAACACCTTCCATTAGCCACGGATGATAGTTCCTAGTTACTGTCTCCAGGGCGGCACCAAACACGGCACTGAGTTAACTAGTTTCAGCTCTAAATAGCTCTGAAGGAGACTGCCTCCTAGCTTTCGTCTGAACACTCCTTTTTGGGTGTCCTTTAATGCTGATTTATGGTTAATAATTTCATTAACTCGTATATTTAATTTGTCATTTATTCAGGAAGTAAATAAATAATCTAAAAGATATTTAATTTAGATTTTGAGTGATTTCCTTGCCCTTAATTACTTCTTGCTTTTAATTCTTCAAATATAAACCTGCCTGTTTCGTAAAATATATGAAAATATAAATAATAATATAAAATACATAACCAATCAATGGCTAGTATTTTATTTATAGTAGTTACAGAGCCAGAGTATAAATAAATAAATATAACAATATAAGAAATCATCAGCATTTTCTCTGATTTCCCTTATCAAATATCCAAAAGCATACTTCTAGGCTTAATAAATAAATAAAAAGGCAAAGCTAGTGAAAAAAAACAACAAATATAAATAAATAAAACCCAGTCAGTGCTTTTAAGATACATAAATAATTAACAACAAAATTAATAACAAACTGATCAATTTGTTTAAAAACCCAAGACAGGATGGAATTTCCTGAATTTTTTTTATCAAATCAAATACCTTATACTTTTCTTATAAAAATCCTCAATTAAAATCAAATACCTTATATTTTTCTTATAAAAATCCTCAACTGATCCAAGTGTCTAAGACTGATTTATGGGAATATTTTGTGCGGATAACCAAATGATATATCATTCGGATCGGATAATGATTCATGGGGCCGCTCGCGTGGCCAAAATCAATTTCCATATTTCTGGCCTCTCTCAACGCCAGCCTGCCTGCATATATACATATATCGGATTCATTCATATCCGATTTATTTATAGGCCGCGACGCTTTTGAATATCGCCGAGCGCACATTGCGTTCTTTATAAATAAAAAGCAAACACAACAAAGAAACACCCCCAGAATCACACCACCCCAAAGGCACAGTGGTTCCTCACTCTCCGATTTCAAAAAAAGGAAAAAAAAAAATAAAATAAAAACAAAATAAAAACAGAAACCGCGAAGAAAACAAAGAAAACGCTATCGGGAATCTGCAGAGTATCCAAAATAGATTCGTGTTGTTTTGTCGGGTGGCTGAGGAATTTTTATACATCTTGATGGGCTCCGATTATAGTGCACTTACTCACTCGACGGGGGATATGGCCCCGGAGTCGGGTCCCGTGGCTTTTATTTGCCGTGTCATTAAAAGCTCGGCCATATGCAGATGCACGAGCACACATAATCAGGGCACGGCGAGAAAGCCGATTCAACAAGTGGTAATAAAAGGAAATTATTCAATAACTAATAGATCATTATTATGGGAATTTAAAGTTTAAATAATAAGGAAATTCAGTTGGGTATTCAAGCTAGAAATCTTTTTTCCTTCTTATACATTTATCTTCAGTCAAAGCCTAAACTTGGAGAGTGAAGTCTTTGTTCTTACTAAGAAATCTTTTAAAATTCCTAATAAATATTGAAAAATATAAATTAAATAATTAACTAAGTAATAAATATTTAAAAATATAAATTAAATATTTAACTAACTAATTTGTTGACCCCCTAACTCAATTGGCAAATAAAACAATTTGTTTTCTTTTATTTAGCAAATTCCTGAACCCAGCCAATTTCTACTTTTAGTTCTACAATAGCTTTTAGCTTTATATATAGTTTAATTTATTTGTTAAAGAGAGTTTAAGCTTTAAATTCCCTGTAAAACCTCAACTATTTTCCCACAGTGTTTATGTAAATGTGCTTTACATTTTACTCCTACTATTTACCGTTGTCTGTGTGGTAAATTAATTTTTAATTATGCAGCCGCAGTGCAGCCCCCGCCCCGCCCTCTTGCGCTGCGCTACCTGTGGTGTTTACTTTTTTTCTTCCCGGCATCGCTTTATTTGTATTTAAATTTGATTTTATTTTATTCCGCCAGGCCGGCTTGTTAATTGATTTTAATTGATAATTTTAACGCGTCGCGCACGCGAGTTATTTAAAGGCACTCTCTGGTCTCTCCTCGCCGCGCCGCGCCTCTCATTTAATAGATATGTTTAACAACTTGTCAATTAATTGCGCCTGCAAATTGGTGGGAAGAGTGAAAAGTGGCACAAAAAAATTCGGAAATTCCGGCCACGCGTTGTTCGAGCCGCGACGACGCACAAATTGCAACTGTCGAGTTGTCGTCGAACGTCGAATGTCGAAAATCGGGAGATGGCAGCGGCCGCGTTCCTCGGCGCTACGCCCAAGTTGTTGGCACACATTCAAATAATTCAACGGTCCGGGCCTCACACGCACACACACACACACACGCACACTCCGACAGCCAGTTGATATTTTTAAAAATTTATGATATTGAAAACATTTTGGCCACAAGTCCGCCGAGAGCCAGAAATGCCCGCCGCCGCCGCCGTGTATATCTGATTAAAAGTTTGCGGCGGCAATGCCACTGTCAAGTTGCGTTAAATTGCCATGAAAATGTATCTCGATCGAGCTCTCACTTCTCGTTTTTCTCTTATTTGTATTTTTTTCTACCACAAAATAAATCAATTTAATTCTGACAGGCTGGCAAACAATTAGGCAGCGAGCATAGTGCAAAATGCTAGACGATACAGCTTACATTTGAATTATAAAAATATATTTATATGCTGAATGTTTAGTATGGGTGAATAAAGATATTTAAGATTTAATTGCTCAAGGTTTTAGGTCAAATTAAATTATTCCTGCCTTACAATGCAATGCTAAATTTGATTGTAAATATTTCGGTGACAGAAAGGCGGTAATTATTTGAACTGAAAATGGAATTAGGCATTAGGTTAGAGATTTGCCTTGGCCCAGTCAGGCATTAATTGATTTGTTTGGCTGGTTTAAGGCCTTCATTGCTCTGTGGCTCAAATACACACACATTCGCAGCCAGGACTGGAGTTAATTATCACAGAGTAAATACGCTTCGATTTATGCCACAAGTCAAAAGCGCATCGATGTCCTTTGTTGTTCCATTGTTCGGCCTATTTTTGAACCCGATAAACCGATTACTTTTGATGGCAATGTGAGGGAAATAATTATATTCCTGGAAAATAATTACATTTTATATTTCTAAGAGATTCTTTAGATTACATATTAATAAGTTTTTTGTAAGTGCATCCTAGAAACTCCGAGCTAAAGGCTTAAGTTTTCTAGCAAACAGGTTTCCATTTCAAGGGTTAATTGTAAGAGCGAGCAGGGATTATTACAGTGGAAACAGCTTATAATCGAATATAAAGAAATTAAAATCAAATTAATATCGATATTTAATCGATAATAATAATCGAGATTATTTTTCTTCAGCTGGTAACACCCTCTATCGTGCAACCTGTGCAATATGGCAGTGTTGCCAGCAGCAATTAACATTGCCTAGCAACATTTTCTTTAGCATTTCGCCATGCTAGACTTAAGTTAAGTGTGACCAACGCAGTAAATTAATTTTTGTACAGCTTTTAGAGTTAAAAAGTCTCTGAAAATAAATAAATAAATAAATTATAAATAGAGCATAAATAGCTCTAGCTTTCTTCTAGTATATATTTAATAGTTTACATTTTAATGAAGAACATAAGATTAATTAAGAATATGCTCAACCACTGTACCACTGTATGTAAAAGCCAGGTAGGTCTTAACTCTTACATACCGACTTCTCAGGATCAAAGTGAGCCAGGTTAATTTCCCTTCACTGGCTGGGATGGCGAGACAAAGGGAATAGCAATGAGTTTGGCAGGACATTATTGTAATAGCAAATGGCATGGCCAACACATCCGTACGAGTGCTCTATTTATGCTCGAATGCGAACACGTCTGGGCCAGCTTAATAATTTATCCTCCCCTGAAATCTGCCGGGGGATTGTCCGGAATATGAGCTGCTATCACCTGGCCCCCATTAGGAGGACAGATGTGTGCTGGTGGGGTTCCTCCGTCCAGGACAAGCTTCGATTCGGTTTGGACTTTAGACTTTAGACTTTAGAGTTTGGACATTGGGCTCCGGAGTCGAGACCAATAATAAATAAAATTGCTTTTCCGATGGTCTGTCAGTCTGGAAACTTAAGCCGACTTAACCAAGTCCCGGCCAGTCCAGGCATCCCGTTTGATATTTCCCAAAAATTCTCTCCGATTTATGCAATATTCCTTTTTATGTACGAGTATATGTTGTGTGTGAAAAATGCTCTGAGCTGTCACCATTTCATACCTTGTACCTAGTTCGTTTTCGTTTTAGTCTTTATGTTTCAGCGAGGGCATTTCAATTAGTTTGGAAATGTGGCCGGGGGCGGCTTTTTAGTTGCAGGTTGATGTTGCTTCTTTTGTTGCCGCTGCCACTGCGGCTGCTGCTGCTTCTGCTTCTGATTTTAATTGTTTTTATTGCATTCGCTGGAGGGCAGAATAGCATCGGAAATGATCCAGATTTCTATGGCTTTTTGGCAACGCATTATGTATACCCTTTATATACATATATATATTATTATATATAACGAAAATAATACTGGTAAGCTGGAAACTATTTCCATTTAATTAAGATAAATAAGTTAGTAAGTTTCTGGTGAGTTTCATTTAATTATAATTTTAAGCTCATTAAATGGATATAAAACAAGGACGCAAAAAAAAAAGTAGCTGGTCAGCATTTAGTTGGGGTTTTAATTTAGTTTGTTATATTTGCATAGGCCCTGAAAAAAAACACACACAAAAAAATGTGAAAAGAATCTGCAAATATTTGTCAACGTTTTTTGCCATTTTAATTTGCCATTTTTGTGTTTACCAAATATGTTTCTCTATTATAAAATGTGTTTGTTTGGGAATGCCACCTAAAATTAATTTTTATTGAGAGAAGGCAAACACAGGGCAGCTTAATGTGTGTTTTGCATATATTTTGTGCTAGACTTTTCGACTCGAAAATACATATTTCCGAAGAAAAGGGGAACCGTAACCCCGAGCTGGCCGAATGCAGCCGAAAAGTATGCAATGCCAAATGGCCGCCGGGCTACATGAAGTGTCGAAACGGTTTGTTTGAGTGTGGGTTGTTATGGGGGGTTGTGGGGTGTTATGGGGTGTTGTGGGGAGTTAAGGGGGGTTGTGGGGTGTTAAGGGGGGTGGCTGGGTGTTAAGGATGGCTGGGTGCGAGCGGCAAGGGTTAAGGGGTCGTGTATTGGTGACTTTACGGCACAGAGTGACATCAAATTTGCATGTATTTATGTACATACATAGCCTCGCACGCGTTCGCTTTGTTTATGATCTGGAGCGGAAACGAGACGCACGGAGCCCACGAGGATTCGGAATCGGCTGCCACAGCACCTCCTGCCCCCCTGTCAGGAAGCACTTGCCTCGCCTGGAGGCGCGCCAAATGCGCGACACCCAAACAAAGCGAAACCTTCGCCGAAACCCGGCCGAATCGGAGGCCCACGATGAAGTGGCAGTGGCTGTTTAGACGGCGGCGCAGGAGGAGGAGGAGAAGGAGGAGGAGGAGCTGGATGGGACGATGCCCATGGGCAGTGGCACAAGTTTGCCTATGCGGCAAATATTTGCCAGTCAGCAGGAGGCAGGGAGGCGGCTCAAGCTGTTGCCACACTCGAAGAAATCTGGTATTTAATGTTAATGAGGTGGAATATATTTTGAAAAAATAACAATAATAAATAAAATATAAATTAACAAATAATAAATAATAAAAAAAAGGATTTCTTTTCATTTATTTACAATCTTTTAGATCAGACTTACTAAAACACATCGTTTTTCGATTATTTCCACTTATAATTCCCAAGTTTTTCATTATTTTCCACTTATAATTCCCAAGTTTTTCGTTATTTGCCACTTGTAATTCCCAAGTTTGTATTTCGGAGGCCTCAAGTGCCATATTTCGCACTGCATTCCACTTGTATTTTCCCCAAGTGTACTTCTTTTGAAACTGTATATTGTTGTTGATGACTTTCGGTGTCAGCATAAACGTCACTCCCCGTCTCCATTCCAGCCGGATCCCCGTGAGCCGCCCCAGTCGTTCGTTCTCCTCACTTGCCGATTCACTGCCTCCAAATCTATGCAAGTATGTCAGCTTGACTCCATTGTCTGGGCCAGGCCCAGTTAACTGCATTCCGCCCCCCGTTTGTATCCTGGCTCCTGGCCCACATACCACCGCCAACACACCGCCACATGCACCCACACATTCGCACACACTCGGGCGGAAGGACGAGAGTGCCAAGTCCAACGTTAAGTTGGCTGTAATTGACGCAGGTAAATGCATCCGCCGGCTGTCCCAAATTTCAGATGGGTTACCCAGCACTTTATTTGGATTTATTCGGGACATTATAAAGGAATGGATGTGGCTGACTCTTGCCAGGATTCAGTCTGGATTCGAGCCTGATTGCACTTACCTGTGCTTTATTCTAATTATTTAATTGCAGTTTCAAGCGTCATGTTTCTTGGAAGAAATTTTATAATGAACTTTTGTAGGGACATAAAATACAGGGTATAAAAATATCTATTTAAATAATCAAAAAATCTCATTATTTAGATTTTCTTGAGCGCATATTATGGCAAAAAAATCAAATGATAGCCACTTGTCGTATATTTTACGATTCGTTGTTAAAATCTTAATTAATTAGAATTAAAATATTGAAAAAAATCAGAAAAAAAAATTTGACAGATTTTTCAAAATTTTATAAGGGGTTACATCATTAAATTTGTCAAAAGTTAAAAAAAAAATTAATTTTTGAAATTTCTTAAGTGATTAAGCAGAATAATTAGTCACATAAAAACTAATATAGAAATGCTTTCCGAATTGAAATTAAGGCTTTTTTGGCATAGTTATGACTAATTTTAGCTTTGATTTGACCAAAAAAATTGGAATCTTTGGGAATAATGGTTCTTAAAGGGGTCAGCTTTATGCATAATGCTTTAATGCTTCATTAGCATTTTACAAATTCTAAATATAATATATATATATAATAACTTTAGATTGTGGCAGCTCTTTTGGAGCCATTAATAACTAATTTCTGCCTTTATTTGACTTTTAAACAAACATTTGAAAAAATAAAACGCAAACAAAATGTGAAAACCAGAGTTGCATTAATATATATTTATTTTTTTTTACCTATGATTATATCATAGTTTTATTATTGATCATATTATTTGCCACTCCTAATTTTCCTGGTTTAGTTTTCGAATTTCTTAATATTTTCTATGAATAAAGTTCGAAAATGAACTGTAAAAAGCTTATTTTTGGAAGGTTTAAATACCATTCGCATTGATTTCAAACCCACAACAGTTTCTGTGGCATCCCTGTTGTAGAATTCTACACTCTACTCTCCACTCCCGTCCAATTCTACAAAGAACTCGAGCCTAAGCCCGACTGGGGAGCCAAGAACAGCAACCGGCTTTCAACTAACGGCGCAGCGGCAGCGCAACTGCAAGGCGCAACCTGATGGCCGAGCGCAGCCGAAGACGTGGCACGAGGCGAGCCGAGGCGCTGGCGTCGCTGTCGCTGCCGCTGCCGTCGCCGAGCCTTTATAACTCACCACACGAATGGCGGACGGCACAGTCGTCGACCGACCGGCTTCCGTAGCGCGCACCGTGACGCAAAAGCAAGCGAGACGTAACCGAAACGTAACGAGAGAACCGTAAGCGAAAGCGTTAGTTTGGCGGACGTAAGCCAGGCGCTGTCAACACGTGTGGGCATTCCCCGTTATTGCTGCTGCTGCTGTTGTTGTTGTTGTTGTTGATTTTGTTTACGTGACAAGGATCGCTCGGCGGTTTATTGGATTTTGATATGGAACTTGGGCGGGCGTCCTTGATGTTTTGTATTGCCGTTGTTTCTCCTTTTTTTTTTTGGTTCTGTTGAGTGAAACTTGAAACGCTTGTGCGCGCGAAAAGGAGTGAAAAGTTATTAATCATTAAAGGACATTTATGTCGCGTGCTGTCACACACACACACACTCACACGCACACACACACACACCAGAGTGGCAAATATTTTTGCCGCAAATTTAGTTTGCTTTGTTTTTTCGGGGCTCCCCTTGCCTTTTTCGAGGGTTTTGTCGTCCTTTCTTAGCTGTGTGTGTGTGTGTTTTTTTTGTTGTGTTCTTTGT
>JAEIIF010017996.1:0-18383 GCA_018874455.1 Drosophila trapezifrons | reverse complement strand
TTAACTTTTAAAAAATGAGTTTTGGCCAAGGAAAGTGGTCGGCTGGACCATAGTGCAAAGGTGTCTCCACCTGGTCTCTTATGCAAACCCCTCAGGTGTGGTTGGGCTGGGAAGAACAAATGCTTGAAAGGAGTAAGCAGAGGGGCGAACGTGCCAGGCATTAGAAGTGCGATTCACCGATTCTACAGATTCTACAGATTTTCGAGAGCGAGAAGTCGTCGCAATTATGCGGCTGAGGAGCTAGATGCTACTGCTCCTGTTACGACTCCTGCTCCTGCTCACCTGACACCGCCCGGTGCTCGGTCTAATGAGAGAGCGGGGAGGACTTCTTCTTATTTTCGCTGATTGCCGAAAATGGCATTTGCAGCATCTTGCCATTGCTGCCTCTCTGTGCCGTGTGCGTCGATTGTTGGCGGTGGCGGCGTTTATTGATTTTATTCAGGCAGAAGGGAATCGAGACAAATTATTTTACACTCGAGCGATTTGTGATATGTCTGCGACCTGCCCACCGCCAACCGCCTTAACCGTCTTAACGCCTACCCGTGATTGACAGCATTTCCAGAAATCCACAATGAAAACAAATCATGCACTGGTATTAATTTTTAGAAATTTTAATTTAAAATATCTTTTTTATCCCGATTTTAAAAATATTTTGATATTAATTTTCACTTTAAAAATAAGACAAGTTTTTACTGGTAGAGGTTTGGAGCAATATAGAATTTTATTGGTATTTTACTAAAGAAGATTCTAGATTTGAACACTAATTAAGAGCTCTTAATGCTTTTTATTGTAATTCTTGTAAAAGGGAGAACTTTCAGATGAGTATATATATTTTATGTATAAATACCAAATGCTTAAAGATACCAAAATACTTATATTTATGATCCAAATTGTTATTCAGATTAAAATAGGCAGATTTCAAGGTGTTTAGCTAATTGAAATATTATAAAAAATGTAATAATTTGGATAATAAAAAGCCGTAAATTACGAATCATGCTTTACACTTCAACATCTTCGGCTGAGTTAGATTTTCTATTCTATTTTATTTGAATTTTATTTTATATGTATTCTTTTTTTGTGTTTTATTTTATTTGTGTTTTCTATTATTTTCTTTTTTTCTTTCTGCATTCAAAAAAGACGCGCTGAGTAGTCTTTAAGTTGGCGCCTTCTGATTTCCAACTTTCTTGTTCGTTCTGTGAAATTAAAATGCGTGTTTTGTCCCGCGCCCCTCGAGGGGCACTCCTATAATTACAGGTGGCGGGCTGCCCGGCCCGGTGGCCCACGTGTGGCGGCTGATTGAAATCGACGTTGTAGGTGTCAATCTCTCTTTCTTTCTCTCTCTGCGAGTTTGGCCAAAAAGAGAGATTTTGGCCCGCCTGTTGACTTGTCTGCCGCTGACTTGTTTGCTCATCTGGCCCTGTGCCCACTTTGATTTGCCTTCGCGAATATTCAATTTTCGCCACTGCCAGTATTATTTGCCCCGAAAGTATAATTGCTTTTCATTGGCTTTTGGCCCTGTGACTTTTCGGACACTTCCTGGCCGCAGCAGTCGCTGCATTATTCAGCTTTTAATTAAATACTCGCGCGCGCGTGACTCTAATTGTTTGCCCATACAAGCGACAGATTTCCCGGCGGCAGCCGGTTCGATGACCAGGGAAAACCCCAGCCCGCTGACAGCCGCTCTCCAGCTTCAGCATTTTGATTAATTAACGAGCAGCGGCCTCCGGGGGCAATAGGCAACGAAGCAGCCGACCTCCGGGCGCCGTGACACGCGCTTTCCATTGGAGTCCTCGTGAAGCCACAGAGGCAGGACTCTCGCTGTCGAGAGGAACCGCTTACTTGGCTGTTTTTATTTTATTGAATGGAAACTCTTAAAAGTGAGGACCTTTTTTTTGAGGAAGCACTTGATGAGGAAGCTTTTGAAGTTTTTAGACCTTCTAATTGATGAGGATTCATTACCAGCGAATTTTAAACTTTCAAGGGTCTTATTAAAGTTTTTACAATGTTGCAAAACCTTTAAAACAATTAAAAAAGTGTAGACTAATTAATTATAATTTTTTAATAATTAAATAATTATATGGGCTTACTACAGAAATCACTAACTTTTTGAAATCATTTAAAAATGTGCCCAAAACCATGCTACAAAATTTGTCATCGTAAAATGTAAAAATTTGCAATGCATTTGGTGCCTCAGACATTTTATTGCATACTTTTAGACACCTTTTAAAGTGATTTCAAACCCCTTATTTATGCGGAACCCCCAAACATGGAAATGTATTTAAAATTATAAAAGAAATTAGTTAGCTGATTTTTTTTCTCTCAGTCTTGGCAACACTGTTCTAGCTTGCGAATTCGATAGGGAGCCTGTGGTTGTGGCCTTTTCTATTTTCTGCATTTGTGTCTAATTAAGTCAAGTTCAAAATTCTGCTTAACACAGAAAGCGTTGCTCTCCCATCAGTTGGCAGTGTATGCGTGCTGCATAATTTATCCACTCTTGACGTATTACCCTGGCTAACAGCAGCCAACAAAAAAATAGGAGCTGAAGTTCTCTCTGAAACTGGCGAATGTATATAAAAACCTCTTAAAAATATTTTAAAGATTTTGTTTATCTCTTAAAATATATACAAAAATTCTTATAAATACAATACTTTACTTAAAACCCCCTTTGTTTTAATGCTATTATTATTACTATAATTGTTGTCTAGTGACGGAAAGCAGAGAGAGACAGGGCGCTTCCTTCAGAAAGAGAAAGAGTCGCCGCTGGGCTGCGGTTAAGCGTTCGTGGCATTTGGTTTTCACTTTCATTAGCCAACTAGGAGTCGAGCCATCAGCAGATAGCCAACTAAGTGATTTGGCAGTTGAATATTTTAGAATATTGAATGCGTTGAGGTTAGTCCTTTGTTCTCGCCACTGAAGGATTTCCCTGCCACCTCTGGGGGGCCTGACCGAAATGGAAATTTATTATTACACTCACAACTCATTCGCCAGCAGAGAAACAATTACTTGCAATGCAAGACGCCGCCTTGTGAATACGCATAAATAATAATAATTTCCCGGCAGAATTCTGGGATTCCTCCACTGGGTTTCCCCCTCAACCCGGCTAATTAACAGCCTCTCTCCAACCATTTTGGCGATTACTTTTACGCCGGCATCAGCAGCATTTTCCGGGGGGTTCCGGAGCTAAGGGAAGCATAATTTATTTATAATTGACTTAATAGACTTAACCCCAACCCAAGCCCGTTCGGACTCGGGCATTTATTTCATTCGAATTAATTATTTCTGTCAATTTATGAGTGTTTTTTTTTTATTCGCACCTTTGGCTGGACACCCACACTGAACAAAAAAGATTTGAATTTGGAACTTCAGGCACTGATATATGCTTGAAATATATTTAAGTTTGAATTATTTTAAAGACATTCAATTAACGCAGACCTTAGGGGAAGAGTCTACTTAACCAGACACTCCCAAGCACTATGCAGATATCACTTTTCATGGCCCTGTCACTCTGGTTTTGCTGCCAAATATCAATCAAACGCCCAAGAGTGTGTTCACATATTAGGAAAAGTTGACAGACAGACACAGATAGACGACGGGGTTAAAAGTGTTTATAAATTATTTTGTATAAACTCATAATAAATGGGTATTGTTTCTGCTTAAATATAGGAGAGAAGACAACAAATGGCACCGCCGCCGCCTCTCGGCTCAGCTGCCCACACAAGGTGTCAAGGCAACGCGTCGTATACGCAATTCTCTTAACTTTTCCCTTTGTCTGATTGCTAGGCGAAAGGAAAATCATGTCTAAGGCTCCGGATTTAGCTCGGGCTCACCTCCAGCACGTGGCCTTCCCCTCCTTGCCTTTTTAGTTCCATTCATAATGTCTGGCTGGCCGATAAGAAGTCAAACTTTAAACATATCATGGACCGGGCCGAGGAAGACTTAATCTCGTGTGGCAAATGTCTTGACGCAATTTTGCCCCGCACATTCGCCATTTACATACATTTGTCTAACTTTCCCCGAGCGAAAAGGTTGATGGGGCAGCAGCTGACATTCCCTCACTGACGTCTGGCGGCGGCGGCGGCGGCGGCGGCGTCTTCATTGTTTCGCAAACTGTTTTACAGGTGCTACAAATTTGAATATAAATACACAAGCAGCCAGCGAGCATGCTGTGTGCAATAATAAAATAAAATGCTATTCAATGGCGCCGCTGCCAAGCGTTGCACGGTGGCTTTCCTTTCTTTGTAAGCTTCTGATTAGAGGGGAAAAAAAAAGAATAAACAAATAGAAACTAAAGCCAAGGTTGGAAAAGTCGGAAATTAATTGAATTTATATTTATAATTTAGTAAAAGGTTATAATGTCCATATACATTTAATTAATACTAAATCCCTAAGGATATTCTTTAAAAATATATAAAAATTTCAAGACTAAATATTATATTATATTAATTCCGAAGACTTGCAGCTACAAAAATTCATAGAAATATATTTAATATATAAAGTAGCCAATTTTCGAGGATAGCCAGTGGAAAAACTTCAGGAATACCTAAAAAAAACGTTAAGAAAATATATCTACAATTTTTAAGAAAAAGTAATTTACTATTTAGTTTCGCTAAAAACCCAAGAAAAGTTTAACTTTTTCCCTTAAATGCTCCACTGTTCCACCTCAGCTACGTTTGAAAAGACGAGTCGGCATTTTTGGCCAACGGAGACCATTCCGAAGGGGCCGCAAAAGTTGTAGACACACACACACTCCTGCGGTGCTCTGCTGCCACCTGCCACTTTGGCCACACCTCCTCCATTGGATGGGGCCTGCAACTTTTCAATTTGCTCGCCCCGTCTATTTACAATTTAAGAAAACAAAACGAAACACGGCGCGGCTGGGAAGCACTGCGAGACAACCCAACGAGCCGGCGAGCCTGGATATCCAGTTTCGGCTACCATTTCGAATTTGCGTGTGTATTTTTCGGGGGACGACTATGTCTGTCATTTAGATTTAAATTTAGTGGCCACTCAAGAGTCGGGCAGGCGTCTTGAGTGGATTTTTAGAGACGCTCCGAATGGTTTTGCGAATTGTCAATTAGTCTGGGCCGCGGGCGTAATCAAGGTATCAAATGTGAAACAAATGCAGGCGTAATGAAAATGAATCCGTTCCGTCTGGTATATTATTTCTGAGATCCCAACTATATTTATCCCTTGTGCAGGCGTTACGCTCCATAAAACTGAAATGAAATACTAAATTTTGGTCGTTATGACGATGATTGCCATGAACTGCAATTGCATATGGGGATGGAATCGCGCCGCGTGCATTGTCCAGGCCATAAACATAACGAGAAAGACGGGAAAAGCACACAAAGACGCAGCTCTTTGGGTGGACACTGGACGTGGAGTGACCCAATAAAGTTTGTGCCTTGCCTTCTGCCGCTGCCATATTTTCCGCTGTGAAATCAATTTTTCATTTTGAGGCACCATGACGACGCCATTTTCCCATCCCAGAGCAATATGTGCTCCACAATTGTCACAGAGCGGAGAACATTAACAGTGACTCCTCTGGGGCAGACAGCGTAATGGCTTATATAATGCCAGTTGCCATGTAGTCGTCGTCCTTTCCCCGAAAACTGAACAACAACGTAACATAAATATGCAGCAAGTGGCTCGGGAAGAACAAAAGTCAGATGCTTTTGACTTTTATGACTCATACGCAACGTTGCACAGAGTTCGCAGAACAAATCAGTGCAGCAGACAAAGGAGAGAGTTCTGTGCCAAGTTTGAAGCTGAGATTCAGATAACATTTAAGCTGAAGGATCCAAATCTGCATCTAAAACTTTGGCGGCGACTTAAAAGGATTAAGAGAAGGATAAGCGCAGATTTCTTTATATTCAAAAAAACTGTTTACAAAATTGTTTAAACATTTTTAAAGCATTTGTAAGTCTTTTTGAATTTTTGTATAAGATAAAATACACCTTTCTTACATTTTATATGTAGTTTAAATATTTATAAAAGTATATTTATTACTTAAGTTTGATTGTTTAATATTAGATATTAATCCCTGAAGACTGCTCACTTTTCAAACTTAAGGACTCACCTTCATTGTTGATCAACTCGCTGCTGCTGTTATATCGCAATCCTCTTGAACGCTTCTGTGATTTTCACAATCGAATTCAATGCTGCTCGACGGATTTAGCGGCAATTCTGCTGAAAAGATGCCAATGGCGGTATCTTAAGTCAATTCAGTGCCAAGAAAAGTGTTGGCTCAACTGACAGCTTCCTCAAAATATGTCAATCAAACTCAGCGTTTTTTCACTTTGCTCTTTCCCAAGGCCAAGAACTCGGATTTGAGGCCAGAGGGAAAGGTGTGAGACTAGACTCCTTTTCTTGGCTATTTTGCATGCAAATTAAATGCGCATTATCAGCGGCCTAAAACTTTAATACCAAGACGAACTTATGCAAAGCTCAAATGGGTTGATTCGTTGGCCAAAAATACTTCAAAGCTCTTTGAGCCATTTACATATGTAAATATGGAAAATAAGTAACCCAGCTTACGGGCATTCGACAAGTGGCTAGGAATTATATTTCTTTAGTTCCTCAATTACTTGTTGGTTATATTTTGTTTGAGAGAGTTTTGCGTAAGATTAATTACTAGATTTTTTGTTAGGACCCTGAAAGGGATTAAATTTGACGCAAAACGAAGAAAGGTTATTTATTTTTGTTACCTGCTACAAAGAATCACAAATTTTGCCATTTTCCAATTATTTTTTGTGTTTAAATTTATTTCTTTTTGCGTCATAGATGCGAGAATATATTTATGAAACTTTACAACATCCTTTAAAGGGGGCTAATGATAAATTTACAAAAGCCAAAGCGGCGACATGTGGTGTTCATCTTCCTCTGTCCCTCCTCCCCCCCAAACCCCCAAAATAAATGCAAAATAAAAAGGGAAACTATCCCGCTGAGCGGCAGCTGCTGCTCTCGACCAAATTGAAAGTGTCAGAAATGAAGGCAGGCAGAGGCAGGCTGGCAGGCGACCCAGACGGATGCGTGCTTCTGGGTTTTTAATATAAATCATTGGCAAAATAGTTGCGTGCTCGCATTAGTGGCCAAAATACCTGGCTGCAGCGAACAAAAGTTGTCTTTTTTTCGACATTTTAAAGGCAGGAAAATTTATTTGCGAATTTCGGGCACGTCGCTCGAGAGGGCCGCCCGCAAAGTTGCGGCTAATCAATTTAAAGTTGCAAGCCACAGAGCAACGAACAGATGTGGAAGTAGCTGTAGATGGGGGCACATATCCCAGACTTGGGGCACATATGCATGCATAAATTTCCGAGGGGCCACACCAAAGTTCAGCAGCTCGGCGCTCCTTTGTTTGCAACACACACGACGTGACGGTGCTATCTGGGGGCTCTAAATGTCTATTGTTGGCTGCTAATTGTTGGAATTCCTGTCCAGAGGGGTCAAGTCATGTGCGTGGCTGTTTAATTCAATTAAGGACACGTTTCGGGGTATTACTTGACACGCGTTTGGTGTCATAAATTATTCCAAATCACTGAGCAGCTCTTCTCATGCACTGAGCGAACTAAACTCATAGAAAAGGGTATCTGAATTAGCCATAAAATACTAGCTAGTGTTAAAAATAAATAAAATTATAAAAGCGTTGCCAAAATAATTAAATAAAATATATTTTCTTATAAATATTTCCCATAAAGTAATTTTCAACGTTTTTAATTCCCTAGAAATACTCACATTTATAAGCCAGAACTACTTTCCTATTTATGTGTATTCTTCCTTAACCTTAAACCTATTTTGTAACCAGAAAACAGGTTACTTAGCTTGAAAAAAGTAGATAATGCTTCTTAATTTCCTTAGATATTAATTGGAAATATTTCCTTGTTATTTTTATTCCCAGTATGTCGTTAAGTGACAATACAAGTTAGGATAATTGCTATCAGTATCATTTCTTTGGTGTTCGCTTACGAGCGATAGGAAATTCCAAAGGAATCCAGTTCGCTTCCATTAAGCAACTCAACTCCTAGCAGCCCCATCAACCCCCGGAACGCGTGGCGCACGCGGCGTATGCGCGATATTAATAACAGGCCAACAATCCTGCACCTGCTGGGTCCCGAAATTTACACACAAAAGCCATGTTAACTGAAGCAAATATTTCTGCATTTGCCGCTGGCTGGCAAAGTACTTAAAGCATTTATTACGCAGCTTTTCATTTGGGATTTATGTGTTTTTAAGCATTCCGTACAGCCTCTCTCTCTCCTCCCCGGCCCCAGGTCATATATCTCGAGATATATTTTAAATACTCTTTTAATTTTCTTTTACAATTTTCCACGTTAATTTTCGCTGTTAATTTGCTCATTACAGGCATAATGGCAGACTGAGGCGACGCTGTATCAGCATTTCGGCGGCATGTTGCACTTAAGGCTATTCGATAGCTCCCTTTACTACGCCCTGGCCTCCGCCTCGGAGTCCACGGCCTCGTCCTCGGGAGCGGCGGCCACGGAGCGAGCGTTCAATGCCAGCGGCGGCGGACTGGACGCGGGCGTGGCAGTAGCGCCCACACTGGGAGCAGTTAATCTGACATATTTCACACCTGCGATATCACACGTGATGCTGGCGCCAGCAACGACAACAGCCACGACGCCGTCAGCGGCGGCCACAATGGTCCAGACGACAGCGGCGCCAAGTCACGACTTAGAAGCAGCCGGCGGCGGCGGCGCGAACTCCTCATCCAGTCACTCGGGCGAATTGGACAATTTAAATTCGTTCTACTTTTACGAGGTGGGTGCTAGAGAGAGCGATAATATTCCACTTATTTCCCTCTAAACTAAGTTATTTATTGGGAATCGAAGTCACAGATGTGACTTTTCGAGTGGGGTTACTTTAAGGGGCTAAAAAAAACCTTTTAACTAGATATATACAAAAATCGGAGGGAATTATATTAAAGTTAGTAAATACCTCTTGAATATGATATTTCCTCTATAAATAGTTAACATATTCATGAAGTCCAGAGTAAGTTTAACTCAATAAAAAATATATTATATTAAATTTTCCCCTAAACAGACTTACACTTTTACATTTTACACTTTTAAACTCATATTCAGCTTTACAATTTCATTGTCAATTTTAATGCAACAAACTTGTATTTATTGTGGCCAAATAACCCTTTTGTTGCATACAAAAATGGCAATATTTGAGATTAAACTAATTTATTTATTGAAATTGGAAGAGCAGCTGTCTACATTGATTTCCATTTAATGCATAGAATTTTAAATGTATTATAAAATGCTATTTGCAAACAATGGAAATGGAAAATAAATTCTGTGTTCAAGAAATATTTACTTACAGTGTGAAAGGATTTTTTATTAAGTTAGTTTGGAGATCTAAAAGTAATTGATAGTGAATAATTCTGAATTAAAAAGCTTACTGGTTCAGAATTGAATTTTCTTGTATTTTTGTATTGTATTTTATATTCGTATAAAGGCACTTTTCACCAAGAAAAAGAGCTGCATCTCCTTGTGAGTCTCTCTCCTTGGCCACAAACTGCAGTAGGAATTTTTTTTTTTTGTAGCTTCTTGCCAAAATCAAACAATGGAAAATCCGAGGGAGCAGGGGGTCACAGAGTCGCAGCTGCCAGCACTCGCTGGCTTGTTGCTTGATGGTACAAATTTCAATTTGGTGCAATTTCGCCTTTTCTGAATGGAAAAGCAGCAATCTGAGCAAACTGGGCAAACTTAATTTGAAGCTGGCAAGCCAGCCGAGCAGCAGCGACAAACAATAAAACGCCAAATGTCATTTGGCAGCTGAAAATTAAGAAAACTCGAGACGGGGCAGAGAAAGTTTCCTTCGGAGATGGATGATTTGCATATCGGGGGAGCACAGACCACACAGACCTTATCAATGAGGGGCAATCAATCAGAGGTCCCGCCAGATCGTGACAACAACTTCGATTAAACTAAACTTCCGTTCGTTCCTCCGCTCGAGCTGCCATAAAAAAGACGGTCATGAATGTAATGAAATTTCCATACGCCTCCATCGTATAAATCACACCATTGTTGGAACGGAAGTAGCCCTCGACCAAGCCAATTTCCAGGCAGCAGCAGGAGCAGCCTCGGCAGCAGCCGGCTCGAATCCATGTGAGCCAAGTTTAAGCGGCCCCAATCACTCAAAGTGCGTGCGTGCGTATGTGAGTGCCATAAATTCGGGTTTATTTAAATGAGTCCTTTTCCAGGACCACAAAAAGCGGCGAAAATAACGCTGGCTGGGCTTTGGCACCATATGGCACTTTGGTTGACAAAGAGCCATGTCAAGGGTTCTGTCTTTCTCTCTGTCTGTCCAAGAAACTAAAGTGACAATAATCTCATGGCCTTTCAGGGACTTGACTAAGTCTTATTGATTTGATGTTTTTATAGCTCAGTCCTTCTATAACAAATAATATATTCCTTGATTCGTATTATTATTATGGCGGAGTTTGTGAAATTAACATATTTGTCCTGGGTACTAAGGAGGATAATGTATAAATAAACAAATGGTAACATCATTTATAATAATAAATATAAAAAATAAAGGTGTCTTATTTATTAAAACAATATAATTGTTTGTATCTACTTTCTTTAAAGATTATAATTAAATGCTGACTTACTCAACCTTATTTTTTAAATTTTATTTCCAAGTCTTATGCCCTCCTTTAAACTCAACTTATTTTTTTTTAATTTTTCTTCAACCTTTAAAGGCTTGTTTTAAATTGTATTAAAAAGGTAAACCCTCTCAAAAAACCCACACAACTCGAATATATATAAAAGGTTAGATCTCCCAAATAAATATTAAATAACATGTATTTTTAGACTACGCAGACACTGAATTATTCTAGTTTAACCCCCGTTAAAAAGCCTTTGACAACTGGCAACAAATGAAAAATAAATAAAAAATATTGTACATAGGTCTGATGGACTTCAAAACGAAAGTTGCTTTAGATAATCTGTCACACAGAGAGCGACAAAAAAAAAGAGAAAAAACCGAAAATATAACAAGATGAAAGCGTTGGCATTAAAAAGGTCACCGAACCGGCAATATTTTCTTTAATGCCGTGTGTGTAGCTTCGTTCGGGATCCCTGGAAAAGGGGTCTTACATGATTTGCAATTTAAATGGCTTAGTTGAGGATTTGGCCTGACCAGCGGTCATCTTTTTCCATGCCTTGGTGCTGAACCGTGCCACAATTGTGATTGCTTTTTCCATACCCGAAAATCCCCTGTTAACACCCGTTTTACACGAGTAAATCATGTTTAAGATGCTGGCTAAATTCAGTTGAAAGTACTCACATCCCTGTTGATGTCACACCTTAAAGTTCAGACATTAAGCTCGCTCCCGACACAGATATGCCAATTACAACTGCACGGGGAGCTGGTTGGGGCCAGTGTCAAAGTGCTGGCCATGGCCAACTCTGCATTGCTGTTCAATAAACGAACGAACCGAGAAGGGGGATCTGTCGCATTAGACGACGCATATAAACGGAAACCAAACAAAACGAACACTGGGTCACGTATGGGTAAATACACATAACAAAAATTGGGGATAATAGGATAATAAATTGTACAAATATATTCCAAGTCAGTTTTAAGCACTTAGACTTGGGGTCGGTTTCTACCCTCACTGTCAAAGTGCCTGATAGCTATCTGTTCGGAAAAGATACTTACCGGATAAACTTATTGTAAAGCAAATCGGTTTTCTGCCCTCCTAAAATAAGAGTAACATATTGCTGTTAACTATCGATTATTGCTGTAAAGCAAGTCTCTTCTTCTGCTTTACTTGACTATCGGAAATCAGCTGTTCTTTTACCGAAAATTAGAATAACATAGTGCTGTTAACTCTCGATTATTGCTGTAAAGCAAGTCTCTTCTTCTGCTTTACTTGACTATCGGAAATAAGCTGTTCTTTTACCGAACCGGAAACAGATTTGACAGAGTATTAGGGTCCCTGTCAAAGTAAGCTAACCTACATGATAGCTCTGTTGTAGAGCTGGAAAAACATCGATGTTAATCGATGTAAAATCGATGTATCCATACTAAAACATCGAAAACTTCTATACTTTTCCAGCTCTACTCTGTTGAACTTATTCATTTAATTTTTAATTTAATTTATTTAAAGTCAATGCTAATTTTTTTGAGTGTAGAATATTTCTCAGTGAAGGGAACGAAAAGCATTGCGCCATTTTATGTCTGTTTGTTTGTTAGCCGGAGGAAACGAAAGCATATTATGCAGCCGCACATTGTTTGGACATTGATGGAAACTCGAGCGACGCGTGGAAAGAAAATATTAAAGCCGTGGGTGGTGTCAGCCAAATCCTTGACTCACAACACACACACACACATTGCGTCCTGCTTATTACTCCATAATTACATATGCTCTAATGAGACTCTTTCCCAGGACCTCTGCTTCAGCGTTTCAAGGCCTTCTTTGCTAGTGATTCATCTAATTTTAGCCAGGACCTCATGTGGTCGCTTGTTATAATGCATATATTAATATTACACATTTTAGCTACAACACACTGGTGACCCTGGTGAGCTGGCTAATGTGACCATCAAAGGCCAAAATTAATTGCCATTTTCTAGGGGGACAGCGCAAATATTTGAAAAAAAAAATCTGTAATAATAACAAGGGATGTTTGTTGATAAAAGTCAAACAGCTGCCAATATAATAATATTTAACAGCTAAATTGGCCTTCAAAGGAAAAATGGGGAGAGCTTAAAATGATAAGCTGATGGAAATTAATTTTGGGACTGCCGGAAAGTAATTAAAAATATTAAGAGAAATATAGAGGCCATAATTTTGTTTATTTAAACTATAAACGTTTTTAATTTCTGGTAAATAACTGAAATGTATTTATAATTTTGAATATTTTCATGGTTTTATGTGTTGATTTCTTCTATAAATAAAAGTTAACTATCTTAAAAATTTCTACACAATCACAGCCATATTTTTAGGAATAAAACATTTTAAATATTTATCAAAAACCATATTTTGTTCCCCTGTGCATATTTTAAGCATTGAAAATCTTCACTCCTAAACGTTACTTGTTTGCTGGGAAAATTTTCGCACCCACCGCAATTTCCCCTCGCTTTCGCTTTTGCAAATATTATTCTCCGAAGGCGTGTCAATTCCAAGAACTCATTAATCTAGCGCAAAAATTTGTCTTAAGCTTATTTGCCAAGGAAAATTAAGCATGTTCAGGCAGCAGAACGGCGAGACTTGACGCATGTAAAATATGGGACATGTGTCCTTGTCTGGGTCTGGGCTCAGACCAGGTTCTGATTCTGCAAGGTTAAACACTTAGTGGCCACAAAGCGGCATCATTAACCGAGCTGTTGAGCTTGGGTGTGATTCTCCGTGCCCGCCCGTCTATCACATTTTTCCACACTTTCTCAGCTCTTTTTTTTAGCAATTTAATTTGCCTCGAGTCGGGAGGCGTTGGGCAGTAGGGAAAATTACAGCACTAAGCGGCTTGCGCGAATAAATTCGCCCAAGGACTGGAGACAGTGGGGCGACTGAGCTCAGCTGAGCTGCTTGTTTATTGTGCCAGGCCTGGAGTATTTGCCCAGCACTCGAGGCGGTAAATAAACATATGTGGGAACGGCTTCGACGACGATGTTAGTGCACTCAGAAGAAATGCACCTACATTTAATTATGCCCCTACATTTAAATGATTAGATATAATGAAGAAATAAATGAGGATTTAAACAACAAGCCTTCAAGATCATTTTTCTAAGAACTAGATCACTTATAGGTTAATTTATAACATAAGCACTAATTTAAAAATAATAAAATTGTAGTAAAACTCACAATAACAATCCTGGAACTATGTGGCATATTATTATAATTTTCAAGAGTAAATAGCTTTTTCTTAAGAATATAAAATAACTTCTAGTATTGTTATGCTAATTTCCTAAACTTCTCAATAATTTTCCTCCAAGTGCTTTAGGTGTAATCACACTTGCTGAGCTTTAACGCAAATTAAAGCATAATTCCAGGCGGCTGGCACGCGTGCTCGGTCGGGCTTAATTACATTTGCCCATCGGCCGAGATGTTGACAAAACAAAATGCCCACAAGGCCATCAAGTGCTTGAGTGGCCAACGAGCTTGGCCTCAAATGTGACCATGGGGACCGCAGCGGCGCGCACACTTGGCTAAAAATGAGTTAACAACATTATTTGCCCATTGGCCCAGTCGATGCTGCTGCTCCTCCTGCTGACCACTGTTCCCCGGCCAACATCAATTTTATTAAGGCAAGACGAAGGCAAGACGAGGCAAGGCAAGGCAAGGCGAAGGCAATGACGTGGATGGCCAGGATGGCCGCAGGTCCTTGATGACTTCTGCCGACTTCTATGCGACTTCTATGTGAATCCTTGGGCCAGGCAAAGGACCATAAAATACGTTTTGACAAGAGTTTTATCTGGCACGTCGCCTGTTAGTTGGATATGTCATAGCGATTTTTAAGGATTTGTTGCCACCAGGAATATCTAGTGACAGGATGCAGTGAGAGAATTAATCTAGAATTATATACATTTTATATAAAGAGGTGTATATGTTGAAATATAATTTAAAGGTTTAATGGTTTAATGTTTAATCAATTTATTAGGTGTTTTGGGTATTAAAACAATTTTGTAAGTCCTTTAAGACGGTTTTGGATTCATTTTTAGTTGAAGGGAATTAGACTTATGGAATTGTATCATTCTCTGATAGATTTATGGATTGAAAAACCTTCAGCTTACTATTTTCTACCTCTTCAATTAAGTTCCTGCTGTAAATATTTTAATAAAAACCTATTAAGGTAATGAAACATTAAATTAATCAACAAATTCCTCTACATTTCTATAGGTTTCCCAAAAAGTTAACATATTTCTTATAAAGTCTGCATAGACAATAAAAACCCCTCCCTTTTCTCTCAGTGGCTACTGTTTGTTTTCGATAAAATATGAGAATTATATATCATTTGGCATTGAATGTCAATGCACTTCCGCCACTTTAAGCCAAACCGTAATGAGGCCGCAGGACAGGTTTGTTGACTTTTCAGCTTGGCTGATTCCTGGCAGCTCATCAAGCGTTCAAAGCACCGAGAATCTCTCTGCCAGCGGATAGTTAAAGATACTCAGGTTCAGTTTCGGGTTCAATGGCCTTGCTGTTAAAATTCCCCAAAGTGTCACTTGACCGGCCAAATCAATAAGCCATCTTCTGCCAACTAATTGTTATAATTTGCCAGCTCGTCTGCCAGCCTGTCAATGCTGGGAGCTGTATAAACTTATGCGAAAACGAGAACAACAACGAGAAGTGTTAATTTCACAAATATACTTTCAGGCAGCCAACATGGGTTGATAAATGGTTGGGGGTTGACTTAATGAGTGTTCAAGTTAATTGTTGGTTTATTTGTCACGCTCGAACTTTGAACTCGGCGCAACAATTAAAAGGGGAGATTGCTGCGAAAAGTTTTCAAGCCCCCTTACCCAGCCCCCACAATAGGGGTTGATTTTGAAGTCGGAATATTAAACGGCAAATCAATAAACCTTTGCCCCGAGTTCGCCTTTGGCGAGGCTTGCAACAAAAGTGAAGCATACACAAAGGCACAGCATTTTTCATGTGAGCTGCTTCTACATTTTCCGGGAAAAATATGCCAAAGGGGCAGCCAGCATAGAGATGGAAATAATGGAAAAGCCAAAAACTGTTTGCCAGAGACTTCTTTTTCGGGAGAAACTTTTTATTACGTGCCCTGCTTTTCATGAACCATAAAAATCAAATAAAAATGTAAACTTCCTTTTAAAGGCCGTCCAGAACCTTTTTACTGTCCATAAGCAATCAATCTTAGGGCTGGAGATCTGAGGCTGTGGACTCGGCTCTTCGGCTGGAGCCAGATCCCCTCCTGGGAGAGTTAACCGCTATAAATAACCGCAGGACTAAGAACGCCCTAGACTGGGTCTGGCCCAAATCCAATGCCACGCCCCAGTCGTGTCCGCACATAATTTGTGAAATAAAATACTTGCCGCCAATGCGAAAACCCCAAATTGAAACCAAATTAAATTGCAATAAATCAACATGGCGTTAATAGCGTTCCGGCAAACTGATAACCATTAAGTGGGCGTCGTCATGGGAGATCGCCACCCGGTCCCGGGCCCGGTCCCGAAATAAATAAGAGCGTCAAGGAGAAACCTATCCACATGTGGGTTTCGGTTAGGTGGTTGCGATGGTACTAGCTCCTTGTGATTCCTTTTTAACGTCTAATTGATTTGTTTTCCCCGCTGTGCCAAGTCGGATTTTTGGTAGCTTCCTCCGATGAATCGGAATCTGCCCCCAGCCCACCTCCTCCGGCATCGATTTCAAGCTGCTATTTGTTTTCCTCGACTCCCCGAGACCAGCAGACTCCCATACCCACAGACTCCCTGACTTCCAGTTATTGTTGCAATCAGCGAGGCGCAAACAAAGGCCCTGGGCCAATCCTCCTACGAATTGCCAACTGCTGACAAATGTATGTTTTATTTTTTTGGGATACAGTCAAACGTCGATAGACCAACCAAGAAAATACATGCCCTACAGGTTCATGGAAAAATTTAAACAAAATAAATAAAATCGCAAAGCACAGCGCTGGTTAAAAAAAATGCAGGAATTCATGGGAATTAATAAATCATCCCGCGAAATATTTTATTATTAATTTTCTGAGAATATCTCTGTATGTTGTAAATATTTTATATGCATTTTTGAGAACTTCTTAACTCAATTAAGGTTTACATGAGTTTTAAATAATTTTTGTATATATATAATTTTAGAAATTACCAAGTTATCTTATTTTGTTGTTGATATTTCAACCTTTGCAATAAAAATGGCTTTAAAATATACAAAAAAAATCCAACTAACTCCGCATCTCCGCATTTTATATATAGAACCTCCTCTGTCTTTGTGTTTAGCCAAGGAAATGTGATTCTCGTTATGAGAAACAAAAATATGGCCAAAAAGTATAATAAAGCCGGAGACGGAGGACAGACTCACAGGTCGGAAAGGCACACCCGCATACATCGTACGTCATAACAGATAAGTGGCACACACACATGCGAGTAGCCTTGTGTTGTCCAAACCTCCAAGCCATTCCCAACCATTATAATCATTCGCCGGAAGTTGTCTTAATGACACACATCAAGCGACATTTTGTGCAACAATAAGCTGCGGCGATAAGAGCCAGAACAATGGGGCGTGGCTGTCTGCTATCGCTCTTTCCCCTGGCGCCCTTCGTCTGTTCCTCTTTTCCCTTTTTCCCACTAGATGAACAAAAAATTTAATTTCATTTTCATAAGCACAAAATGCCACTCACTTCGGTTGACAGCCCGCAACACAACATGGCACTCGAAAAAAAATTCCGGCAGCATCTATCTCGGAGTGTGGCTGCGAGGAAAATGGCGGGAAAGTTGCGGAAAAACGGGAAAACCCCACAGCAACTACATTTGCGCATCATTACAATTTGCATGCATAAGCAGCCAGTGCTAGTGCACACAATAAATTTAACATAGCCCAAGTCAATTACAGCTTTACAGCTCCTGCTCCTTGCTGCTCCTGCTCCGGCTCCTGCTCCTTGCTGCTCCTGCTCCGGCTCCTGCTCCTTGCTGCTACTTCTCCTTGCTTGGTCGCCCCTGCGTATGAGCAATGCAGGGTAAAGTAATAGGAAACACACGACTGCATTTGGGCCACAAAACGGAAAATATAAAAATAAAAAACGACACTAAGAGTGGCACTTAAAAAATCGTAAAACGAAAAGAAAACACTGGAGCTGCAAAAAATGCGATTGTGTAAATTATGCAAATCGTAAAAGCGCTGAAATCCGCGCCTAAGGGACCCAGAATGACCCCCAGGCCAGATAATTGCAGCAGAATGTATGGAGTTTTACGACACTAAGCTGCATGCAAAGTGGAGAAGCAGGAGCAGGACGAAGGACAATCCCCCGAAGCAGAGAACATTCATCTTCGGCTTCATCTCCAGCTGCTTTTGTGCAAGTGAGCGAAATGCGCTTAATGAGAAAATGCAAAAGGCGACAAACCAACAGCGAAATTATGCTCAGTAAATAGTTCAAGTGCGGAAGCAGTGAAAAAAGAGTGTCAGCAGAAAGAGAGAGATATATACAGAGAGAGAAAGAGGGGGAGAGAGACAGAGAGAGAGAGAGGGAGAGAGAAGATGAAGTGCGGCAGGGATCCCCCGTCTGAGACTGAGCTATTTACATAGCCTGGCAAGTAGGTCAGCCCTTCAGGACGCACCAAAGTATGCAATGAATTGTGTGGCGCTTTAAATGAAATTATATTAAATGGCTAAAATGGGTGGCTACACTCAGAGAAAAACAAGAACTTGAAGGCGAGGAAAT
>JAEIIF010017949.1:0-17052 GCA_018874455.1 Drosophila trapezifrons | reverse complement strand
GCAATCACCACTGCTTTAAATGTAAGCACCACTGCTTTAAATGACTCGCAAGTCAGGGCTGTGAGCACCACTGCTTTTAATGGTTGCGTGTATTGCCTTGGGGTATTTTTTAGGTTTTAAATCTTTCAACCTAACTTGGGTTATTTTTTAGGTTTTCTTAAATCCTGTTCTGCTTAATAGGGCTTGTTATAAGCTTATTGTTTTAAATAAAACAAAGCCATGAAGAGCTGTAAACTATATAATTTAATTTAGTTTCCTTTCAACCCTTTGAATAAAACAATTCTTAACAGCCAAAACAAGTCAATGGCAATGCTTATCATTTACCTGAACCGCTTTGTCTTATATATATATATAAAATGTATAAAAACAAGTTTAAATGTTATACACAAAATCTTACAACAATATAAACAAGATATTCTTTCCCCAGACTCGAATAACTGGAACTTAAACAGAGTTTTTCAGTTAAATCTGAGAGCCAAAATGGAAGCCCAGTTGTAAAAAGAATGCTACAATAACTAGAACTGGAAACAAAAAGCTAAATAAATAGAAAACTGAGTAGACAGACCTTGAAAATTATGTCAGTTATTATAAATAAAATACAAAACTAATAAACAAATGAAATAAATGCCTTGTAAAAGGTGACAAAATATCAAAAAATAAAGATTTAAATACTTCCTCTTTAGAAAACCAATTGCTGAGTGTAAGAAAATCTCAGAAAGATCTCTAAACAACGACCATAAATCACCAGTAAAGTACTTGCTTTGTTAAACAAAAAAAAAAGAAAAAAGTGAAGAAAAAACAAGCCGTTTCCAAACCATAAACCCTTCAAACTACGACGACAACGTGCTCGCCTCGTGAAGGGTGAGACAGCGGTTCTGTTAAGTAATATTGTGCCCATATAGAAACAGCACCGATATACTATATGTATATATATATATATATATATATATTTCATATATAAACGAACACTCGAGTGTCACGTTAATTTCACGCAGCCAGGCGTCCATAGTTGCAAATTAGATTCGAAAATATTGCACGAGAGGGAAATATGTTTAAAAATAAGTTAGCAGCTAATTGTGCAAATTTCGCAGCTGAGGAGGAGTCACAATAAACCGAAATCAATAAGCTGGCTGAGATGTGATTTGGAGCAGTCGTCGTCGTCGTCGTCGTCCGTCTCCTAATCCGTAAGCCATTCCAAACCCGGTTGCTATCGAGGGGTTTGCCTGCTGTGTTTGCCTTTTGCTGTTTTTCGCTAAAAACTGTCCAACTGTCCGATTGTCCGACGGGGGAAAACACTGTATTATTTTCTGTGGATATATAATCGCATTGGCGGTGTGTTATAATAAACAAATGCTCCACAATCAAATTTATTTACGGCTTACAAATGACCTCTCCCTGGCCAAAACCGAAAATGTGAATATATATGGAAATGTGCAAATTGAAAAGGAAAACACACAACACAGGCAGCGGCTGGTATTAGTTTTCCTTGATTGATATTTCCGTATTGTGTGTGCAGGCAGGCAGGCACTTCCAATAGAATTAACTGGAATTAAGCTTTTAATCGCTGGTAATTCCTTATCTTTCTGCTGATATACATATATAAAGTGCTGGAGAAGCCTTGGCATATTATTAAGGCTGAGTTTAAGGGCTCTGTTAAATAATATTGCTGTTTCCGGCCAAGACATGGAGCCAATCATAATTTATAATAAGTTAGACTATGTCTTTAATGGTAATAAAAACCATTAATCGCATTTGGAAATTAGTTTAGACAAGATAGCTGATTTAATAGAATAATTAGGGCTAATTTATACAGAAAAAATCTGATTATTAATTCAATTCATCGCTTTGAACGATAGAGAAAATATATAAATCCTCTTTAATATTTAATAAACATTTCTTGCATTCTTGATGATTATGTGGTCCCTCTCTCCAAATTGCGCTAACTCTTTAAATGTATTTTAAACCATTTAATTAGTTGGCACAAGATAAGGTGCGGGTCACTTTACTTTAATTAAATTATTAAAGTCACTAAATACTACACCTTGCTTTTTAACAATCTTTTTGGCTTGGGCTAACTGGTTAAATCTATTAAAATACCATTTAAACAGAGAACCAAAGTCAAATTAAATTATAAAAGCCACTAAATATTATTCCTATTATTCTTTTACTTTGGATTCTATATAAATGTGTTTTAAAATAACATTTATGCAGAGAACCAAAGTTAAGATGGGACAAGGATTCCTGCTTAAATTTACAATGTTTAAATTATTAAAGTAACACTCTTTAATCACTCTTTGTTAGTTATTATTATATTATTATATTTTATCTATTAGTTTTTATAATTTCACTTTGACGATTATGTGTTCCCGCTCACTGACAATGCCTGACTGTTTAAATTAAATTAAATATTATTTAAACAGAGAGCCAAAGTCTGGGGGCGGGTCACTGATTTCACTTTGATTCATTTTGTATTTTATAATTGCACTTTGATGATTATCTAGTCCCTCTCTCTGACTTTAGCTACCGTGAAAATATTTGAAAACCACATTTTCACCAGATAACTAAAGTTAAGGTGAGAGACTTATTTATAAATCTTTTAAAAATCAATTTGTACTAAATTGAGAAATGAAAACACAATAACAATCAAAGAAAAGTCCATAAAACTGAAAAATAATAAATATATAGCTTGCCAAAAATAATCTTATCAAATTATGACCTTATAAAGGTTAAAGATACATTTTACTGTAAAGATATCAAAAGTAAAATCAGTTTGGCAGAGGAGATAAGAGAATAACAGAGTTCAGTAGAATAAAACAATATATTTCTTTAAGAAAATAATTCTTTCTCTATTAAAACCCCATTTTCCCTAAGATCCTTTTCCAAGTGACTGAAACTTGGCTTATATCTTTGGGCCAATCAGCGGTAATAACTTGGGCGGCCACAAAATCAAAGTGTGGCAATTTAAACTCAATTATAGAGCCAATTATTGACCGCCTGCCCGCACAACCCGGACAAATATCGACGACCAAGACATCGACGACACGACTTCACCCCCAAAGACCCAGAGCCCGACGATTGAACTATTTTAGCAATATTTACTTGGGGCCACTTAGTGAGCGCGTGTTGGGCTGTGTTTCTTTCGAATGTTTTTCCTCCTTCAATTATGAGTTCTGATAATTCAATTATCAGGCAATTAAGACTTTGAATGAAACGCCCCATAAAAAGTATATATATGTGTTGCGTATTCGAAAATCAATAAGCGCCAAAGCCCAATCAATAATCACAAACAAATAAAACACTTTAAGAAGCCCATCATCAATCGTGGAGACATATGTTTGTGGCGAATGTTGGGCAATTTCAATGAAACTCTCTTTTGTAAAAAACCAGAGGGGTGTATCAATGACAGCTAACTGAGAAGTGTGGAAAAAAGGCAAGTCTTGATGGGATAAGCAACGAATATTCTTATTGAGTCACAGAAAGGAGGAAAGAAAATTACAGAACCTCATATTAAGGGTTTTAAATATAATATTAAAGACATTTGGTGACTCACGAATTAGCAATGAGGGCACCACTGCCTTAAATGTGGACACCACTGCTTTAAATGCAATCACCACTGCTTTAAATGTAAGCACCACTGCTTTAAATATGGCTACTACTGCTTTAAATGACTCGCAAGTTAGGGCTGTGAGCACCACTGCTTTAAATGCAATCACCACTGCTTTAAATGTAAGCACCACTGCTTTAATGACTCGCAAGTCAGGGCTGTGAGCACCACTGCTTTAAATGCAATCACCACTGCTTTAAATATAAGCACCACTGCTTTAAATGACTCTCAAGTCAGGGCTGTGAGCACCACTGCTTTAAATGCAATCACCACTGCTTTAAATGCAATCACCACTGCTTTAAATGACTCGCAAGTCAGGGCTGTGAGCACCCCTGCTTTTAATGGTTGCGTGTATTGCCTATTAATATTCCCTCCGAGTGTTTTTCTATAATTTAAATCTCAAGCTCTGAGCAAATATTCAAGGAATAACAAGCCCTTTTTCTTATCTCTGACACAACTACTAATTACATCATTCAGCCCTTCTGAAACTGAACAGAAACTGTGCGAATATCACACTCAAGTGATCACTTCCTCAGGCCTTATCATAGAACTAGACTTTAAGAAAAGGCTAACATGAATATGGTACAAAATATGAACAAATCCATTCCTCAGATGACCTTTTCAGACCGAGTTTCCATCGGTGGCCAACATCTAATAACGAATTACCATTAGGCACTCGACGAATACAAATTGGACGGGCTGCCCGCTCGGATTTCGAGTCATGACAGCTGATATTTATGAATGTAGGTGCTGGTGGGTTGGTGGTGGGTTTCCACAAGGCCCCGCAAATAAAATAAAGTACGAAAGAAATGGGTGAACCATCAATCAAACTGATCATCATGAATGAAGGGGAAGGAGAATGCCAAGTCAGTTGGTTAGTCAGTCGGTTAGTCAGTCAGTCAGTCAGTCAGTCAGTCAGTCAGTCAGCCAGTCAGTCGGTTAGTCAGTCAGTTTTATGAGTCCCTGCCTTGATGATAAGGCCTGACGTAGTCGAGATGAAGGCATTACACAACCGATAAGGTCTTCCATCTGAAGTGCATCGATAGGGGGATGGATGGATGGATCATGAAGGGTGTTCCGCCGCCGAGTTCCCTCCCGATAACCGATAAGGCTATCCATATGTAGTGACGATGCGACTCCATGTTTCCCCGAGTACGAATAATATTCCCCCCGAAGAATAAGCAGAGTGTTCATATTTTTTGTCGCTGATAAGGTTAGCTCTGCTCGGCGCTCTCTCTCTCTCTGAGTCTCTCCATAGCCGATAAATCACGCGGCCTCTGAACGGCAGATTAGCCCCGGACAAATTGGCCCACATAAAAAATAACACACACAGAAATGAAATGAAAGTAATACAATGTCCGCACAACAAGTGCTTAATTTATGGGGCGCCCAATGAACGAACAGTAATCGAGGCCCGATTGAGTTATGGCAGATCAGAACAAGAGGGAATTACCTGAACTTGGGCACCGCCTTAATCTGGGTTAATTTGATCGATTTAAGCATAGTTTGTTACTTAAAAAATAATACTAGGATAACTATAATGTCCCCAAAGTATTCTTTTATATTTTAATTGAACATTTCTTGTTTTTTTTAATGATGACTATGTGGTCCCTCTCTGCAACTTGCGCTAACTTCTTAAATGCATTTAAAATCATTTAATAAGCTTTCACAAGTTAAAGTGCGGGTCACAGGATTAAATTAATAAAGTCACTAATTATTACTCCTTTGCTTTACAGATAGTTAAATCGTTTTTTTACTATTATTATTTCTTTTCTAATTACGTTTTGATGATTATGTGATCTCTCTCTGCGGCTTAAGCTTACTGGTTAAATCTCTTAAGAAACAATTTAAACAGAGAACCTAAGTCAAGGTGCGGGTCACTGGGTCACTTAAAGTAAATGATAAAAGCCACTAAATACTATTCCTAGCTTTGATGATTATTTGTGGTCCATCTCTCTTACTTTGTATTCTATATAAATGTGTTTTAAAATAACATTTATGCAGAGAACCAAAGTTAAGATGGGCCAAGGACTCCTGCTATAATTTACAATATTTAAATTATTAAAGTAACACTCTTGGATCACTCTTTCTTAGTTATTATTTGTTTTGTCTATTAGTTTTCATAATTCCACTTTGACGATTATGTGTTTCCGCTCACTGACAATGCCTGACTGTTTAAATTAAATTAAATATAATTTAAACAGAGAGCCAAAGTCTGGGGGTGGGTCACTGGGTCACTTAAAGTAAATGATAATAGCCACTAAAATACTATTCCTGGCTTTGATGATTATTTGTGGTTCATCTCTCTTGCCTTGGATGCTATATAAATGTGTTCGAAAATAACATTAATGCAGAGAACCAAAGTTAAGATGAGACAAGGAGTCTTGCTTTAATTTACAATGATTTAATTGTTAAAGCAACACTCTTGAATCACTCTTACTTAGTTATTATTTGTTTTATCTATTAGTTTTTATAATTCCACATTGACGATTATGTGTTTCCGCTCACTGACAATGCCTGACTGTTTAAATTAAATTAAACAAAATTTAAACAGAGAGCCAAAGTCTGGGGGTGGGTCACTGATTTCACTTTGATTCATTTTGTATTTAATAATTATACCTTAATGATTAAGTAGTCCCTCTCCCTGACTTTAGCTACCGTGAAAATATTTGAAAACCACATGTTCACCAGATAACTAAAGTTAAGGTGAGGGATTAGGAATGATTTAATTATTTATGTTTCACTCTAAGTTTTCTCAAAACAAATATCATAAATAAATGAAATCGATTAAAAAGAGAATCGAAAGAGTGTGACTCCTATCTCTTACCCGCTCCCCCTGGCAAGCCTTGCCTGCAGTGTACAAGCATCTCCTTAGAATTATGTATATTTTTGTAGCATACTTTTGGGCACCCTTTTGAATAGACCTAAAATCCCTTTAATAAACAATTAAAAAAGGTCCACCACTCACCTGGCTATCTCTCTGCCTTCTATTTTTGCAGCTGGCCACCCGTTCCATTGAGCCATCCTTCGGCCTGCTCTTCGGCGACACTCTCAAGGATCTCAATGTGGGCACGACCGGGGCGGCGGTCATCATCAGTGCGCTGGACGTGTGCATGAACTTCTCGGGCCTGTTCGTGGGACCGCTGCTGAAGGAGTTCTCCTACCGCAAGGTGGCCATTGCCGGCTCCCTGCTGTGCGGCCTGGGACTGGCGCTGACCTCGCCGGCGACGAGCATGGCCCACATCCTCAGTACCTATTCGGTGATCAACGGCATCGGCGTCGGGCTGTCCACCTCGGCGGCCTTTGTGGCCCTGAATCACTACTTCAAGCACAAGCGCGGCCAGGCGGTGGGTCTGTCCATGGCCGGGACGGCCATGGGCATGCTGATCATGCCGCAGCTGGTGAGGATCCTCCTGGAGGCGTACGACTTCCGCGGGGCGGTGCTGCTGCTGGCGGGCGTGGCCCTCAATGCCACGGTCGGATCGGTCCTGCTGCAGCCGGTGAAGTGGCACATGAAGGAGGAGTTCGACGACGAGGAGCTGATGTGCATCTCGGCCCTGCCCACCCCCCAGCCCCAGCTGACGGTGGGCGGAGCAGGTGGCGCAGGCGCAGCAGGCGCAACTGCGGCCGGTGCGCCCGAGTTCAAGGTGATCAAGGAGGACGGGAACGAGGAGGACGCCCTGCCCGAGATGAATACGCTGCTGTTCCACAAGCATCATCCGCATCAGATGCGCAAGAACTACTCGGAGATGGCCATGAACACGATGAATGGCAACCGCCTGGGCATACCGAAGAGACCCACTTTCCCACGGATCATGTCCCTGGCCGGTGTACAGTCCGCTGCCCACGGTGTGGGCGAGTCGGGCGGCTATGCATCGCAGGCGGAGATCAATGCCACGCAGCTGCGCTGCCGCAAGGCCTCGGTCACCTCGAACCTCTCCTACATGGACTTCACCGGCTCGATACTCCAGGTGCACCTCAATACCGGCGACGATGAGTTCGAGCAGAACGATCGCGAACTGCGACGCGTGGGCACCGCCACGGGCAGCATTGTCCTCGGCGGCCATAGGGATAGCTTCATCAAGATGAAGCCCACGGAGCTGGACAAGCAGGCCGAGGCGGCGGCGGCCATTGACGAGGAGAAGCGAAAGAAGGCCAAGAAGCCGGGCTTCTGGCGTCGCTTTGCCGATCTCCTGGACATTGATATGCTCAAGGATAAGATGTTTCTCAATCTGCTTTTCGGCCTCTCCATTTTCTATGTGGCCGAGATGAACTTTAAGATGGTTACGCCCTTCTTCTTTGCCAACTTGGGTTACCAGAAGGCCGATGTGGCCTTTTGTCTATCCATCACCGCCATAACGGACATTGCCGCTCGGATAGTCCTGCCGCCGCTCTTCGATCGGACCACGATCAAGAAGCGAACTATATTCCTTGTGTCCATCATCTTTGTGGCCCTGACGCGATCAAGTGAGTAGCGGGAACTCGGGGATCAGGAGGTTTCAGGCATTATCTTCCCCTCTCTTCTTTATATTCTTTATATTCTTTATATATTCTTGTATTAATTTCTTCATTTTCATCTTCCAGTTATGGCTGAGCAGACCGACTGGACTCAGCTGATGATTTGGCTTTCCATTTGCGGCTTCTTCCGGGGCTCTGCCCTGAGCAACTTTACCCTGACCGTGTCCGAGTACTGCTCGCTGGAGAAGCTGCCCTCGGCCTTTGGCTGGCATCTGGTGGGCAAGGCCCTGTTTGTGATCTCCTTTGGACCGCTCATAGGTAAGCTATCATAGTTTCTCCCCCCGATAGAGAGAGATTTCTAACTCCCTTGAACCCTTACAGGTCTCATTCGCGACGTGACCGACAGCTATCCCATCTGCATACACACCCAGAGCGTCTGCATTATGATCTGTGCCTTTGCCTGGGGCATTGAGTACCTGGTGGAGTACATACACTCGAGACGTCGCACTGCCGATGCTGCCCAGCTGCCCACACAGGATGCCGCCACCACCACGACGACGACGACGGGTCAGCAGGATGTGAAGCTGTAATGGATCTACTAGCGAGAGAGAGATAGAGAGGAACTACTTTAAGGAGGCGTCGCCACAGCTTCAAATATACTTAGAGGGACCGCGCACATGACGTGAGGTGGATAGCTAGCTACTGGAACCCTAAGCAACCCCAAAAAATGTATTAAAAACTCAATTTTAGTTAAATTTTTTTTTTTTTTTCGTCTGCTCTATTCTTTTTTTCCGATATGTTTAGTCTTAGGCTTAGAAGAGGGTCCTGGAGAGACATAATCACAAACACCACACAACACACACACACTCCATACCACAAGTAACCATAAAAAAATAAATGTGAGCAGGATTTGTGAGAGTTAAAGCCACAAAATGCATTAATTTAAGTTTTAATTTCCGATTCTGTTTATAGTGTTATGATACTGTATTAAAAACTTCATTAATTGGAGTTTTCATTAGACGCTGGACATAGGATTTTACGTAAGTGCGAGCAAGACGACTCTATAAGCACTTTCAATGAGAAATTAATACTCTTATTAACAGTGCGTATAGTCGTCTTGCTCGGACTTAAGTAAAATCCTATGGTGGCTGTCAAGCCTCTAATAAAAAATCGAATTAATGAAGTTTTTAATACAGTATCATAACACCATTATGATTTCCCAGTTCCGATTCTGTTTATGATTTCCCACTTCCGATTCTGTTTATGATTTCCCATTCCTATTCTCTTTTTTGCTTTTATGTTTTGCCCCTGAAATAATGTTCTCTATATGTTGGTCTTATATATATATTAGTGAACTTGTATGTGATAGTTCAAAGATAGTTCTTAATTTAGTTATAGGCAATTATGGAACTACTACTGTTGGAAATTCGATTGATCGGCTTTAAAATGTACCTTAAGAGCGATGTTTAAGCAACGACAAACAAACAGACAAAAGAAGAAACCACAACTAACTATATATATATACATAAATTAAACATATAAATAATATATATATCATATATACTATATACATATACTATATACATATACACTTGTGTAGCAAGGACCAATTGTAGCTGGTTTTTTGTAGGATTGTGTACCAATTTTATAAAAATATATATATTGTAGGAGAACTGAATAAATATATTCAAAGATGGATATCGAGAGAGAGAGAGATAAGTGTAGATCGCAAGAAGCGCCGGGACTTGACCTTAGCCAACCAAATGCCACAATATATACAATATATATATATACAATTTGAGGGTTCCTTGTCTGTGTATCAAAGCCCGATCCGTTGAGGGAGGGAAGCGTTTATAGCGAGCCTTAATAATAATAATATAGACATGCTTTCATGCCCTGTAATCTGTAAGATAAAACTAAAGCCTAAAACGCAACTAAACCCAACCGATAAGCAATAAAAGCAAACAAAAATAAAACCAAGCTAACTTTATGTAGCACACTTTTGGGCATAAAAATGAGAGGGATGGCAAGAAAGAAAGAGATGGCGAGAGATGGATACAGAAAGAAAGAGATGGCAAGATACAGAGAGCGAGAGAGTTGCCACTGAGGACGAAAGAGAGGCAACATCATTCGGTTATATCAACTATATACACCAAACATAACCATATATACTTAACTTTAAACGTATTTTGTGTACTTAAAGTAAATATATAAATATTTTTTTGCGGGTCGAGAGGTTTTGATACGAGCTGACTTTTGGAAATGTGTATTTGCCCCGAGATATTGTAGCCTTATTTAAATATAGTATATGTATTATATCACTAAATGAATATATTATGTATATTAAATGCAGAGAATAAAGTGATGAATAAAAAAAATATAGCTCTAAGGATTAATTAAAGGGAAAGGGGTAAGAAACTGGGTTAACTTGGAGTTAATCTATTGAGTAAGAAAAGTGGCTAGATATGAGAACGAAAAAAGCTAACATTTATTGTAATATTACAAAAAAATAGCTATGAGTCTGAAATAAAGCTATTTAACTCTAAAAAAAAAGCTAGATTTAGTAAAAAGAAATTACAATTTGTGTAAACTGTGCGTGGGCCAAGCAGACCCCCAAGTCAGGGCTTTGGGCACCACTGATTTAACACTATAAGCGACAGCTCTGCCTTCCGAATGCTATAAATGTAAAGAAAGAATGCTTGAACCTTATCTATGGAGGACCCAGCATCATCATCATCACTAGCTGTGCTCTTACTATGAAATCACCGAGTTCCAGTTAAAACCCCCTCGATTATAGCCCATTCATTATCATTGTGGCCCAGTGCAAACAGACCGTTTGGAAGTCATTTATAGGATACACTCCTCATGCGTCTTCCAAGCAAACAAATGTAATGCGTGAAGAATAAATTTAAGTTTGTATAAATTATGCACAAGAAGAGAAAAATCCGAGAAAGCCTCGGCTTCTAGGACAGCTGTTGTAAATCTACAGACAAGACTTAGTGCTCCCCTGACTTTCCGTCTGCGTTCTTATCAGCATGCCCCGCGCACCTTGTATTTCGATATGAGAGTGCTATGATAAAGATCTGTAGTAAAAACTATTTCCGTTATTCGCAATTGTAATATTACAATTACAATCAGAGTTTTGGAAGGTGTAGTCGAGGTGATGGTTCCGTCACACCCCCGTGGAGAGACCCCATGGCAATGGCAAACAGTGCACTGTAAGAGCCAGCGCATTCGGGAACTAATCTTATCACCCATAAGTCGGGTCCATAAACCTTCGCCATAAGAAGCTTAGCTTGGCCATAAAGGCCCCGAGGTGCGATAAGCGGGCAATCGAGGAGGCGGCTACTGGAAGATTGATATCTTTGCACACATAAGATCTGGCTCTGGCTCTGGCTGGGATGTCTCGGATGCCTCACTTGCCACCCAGCAGCCCGCGGAGCAGCATCCGTTCAAGCAGATGAAGAAGTCCAAGAACTACACGCTGGAGGCCCCCGATGGCGGCTGGGGTATCCTCGTCTGCATCGGCATGGCCCTGCCCTTTGTAAGTGCATTTTACCAAGGGGAAAAATCTTAAAAAATTATATATATATACTTAAATATATATAATGATTCAGTGCTATTTTTTTTAAGTGAAATTCAAGTGTATAAATCTAATTGAAGGTTGAGTCTCAGCAAGATATTTATTTAGTAAAGAAATATTAAATTTTTTACTTTGGAGACTTTTAAGCCGGTGTTATCTTACGATATGTTGACTTAAATAATGAAATAATATATTTTAAATGTAGAAAAAAGCGTATTTGACTATTTCCCTTGGAAAAATAGTGAAGAAAATCATTTAAAGGTGTTTAAAAAATATTTCCTTGACAAAGAAACTATATACTGGTTCTTCAATTAAAGTTGGAAGTTATTTTGAGTTATTTTGAGTTATTGTTGTATTTAAAACAAAAGTAAAGCTCTAAGTTAAAGTGAAATGATCAATCAATCCACAAATATTAACTTTTTTCTGAATGCTTCATAATTAGAAAAGAATATCCTTATAATCCTCCTGTTTATTTAAAAGAACTTGAATTTTAAATCATAATCCTTAAGATTTAAAAACTTGTTTCTATTTTTCTTCAAGGGGTTAACCTTTAAAAACTTAAAAAATATTTTTAAATAAGATATTTGAAAGGTAACTCGAAACAAAGTAGTTTAAAATAACAAATTTTGAAAAATTTATGTAATTGCCTGTTAGATTAGGAAGAAGCTCATAAATCTCTCAAGATTTAACCCGTATAAACATGTTCATACATGTTAAGATTCCCCCAATGACTTGCATTTATTAAAAAATTAAATTATGAACTAAATTCTAATATGAAAAGCAGATAACTGACTAGATTTACTAAAAGAAAACTCATATTATCTGTAAACTATATTAATCAGATATCAAACTATATAGTAAACTCACCTTAATCTCTCCGCTCCTGGACAGACCAGCGCCTTGGCAGCTCTGCCCTCCTTTGGCCTCGTCTTCGGCGACTTCCTCAAGAGCATCGGGGCGGAGACGAGCGCCATGGCCATCATTACCAGTGCCTTCTTCTCCTCGATGAGCTTCGCCGGCCTGTTCTCGGGCTCCCTGTTCCAGCGCTTCGGAATGCGGAATGTGGGCGTTGTCGGAGGCATCCTGTACTTCCTGGGCACCGGGATGCAGCTCTTCGCCACCTCGACGCTGCACCTGCTGCTGGCCTTCAGCCTGGTCCAGGGCCTGGCCTTTGGCCTGATTGTGCCCACCTGCTATACGACCTTCAATCATTATTTCGTGAAGAACCGCGTCATGTGGATGAGCTTCGCCCAGACCCTGATCGGCTTGGGGGCGATGCTCTATCCGATTGTCATGCAGAAGCTGATGCAGTGGTACGGCTTCCGGGGCTGCCTGCTCATCCTAACGGGCCTCAATGCCCATGCCGTGCTTGGGATGCTGGTGATGCATCCCGTCGAGTGGCACATGCGCCGGGTGCCCATCTCCCCGGTGGAGGAGAACCAGCAGCAGGAGGAGCTGGTGCCGCTGCAGGAGCTGGCGGTGAAGCCCACAACGGTGGTGGTGCGCGTGCAGCCGGAGACGCCGCTGAAGGCGTCCAAGGAGGAGCCCACGTTCCTGACCACACCCGCCGGTGGTGATCCCGCCGCTCGACGCCTCTCCTATGCCGAGGAGCACATGCTGAGGGTGCACTGTAGCCGGGCATCGAGCATCACCAGCCTGGGCAACTGGTCCGGACCGGTGGTGGTCAGTGATGTCTCCCCGCAGATGACGCACAGCCGGCAGGCCTCGCGTCGTCCGTCAATGTTGCCCGCTGGAGCTGATGGCGGCGTCCAGGAGACTCCTCCCGCCGCCAAGAAGGGCTGGGTGCGAGCCATCGTTGACTTTCTCGATCTGACGCTGCTCAAGAAGCCCATCTACGTCAACATCGTCTTGGGCATCACCTTCGCCCTCTACTCCGACATCACCTTCTTCACCATGCAGCCGGTCTACCTGTTCGAGCTGGGCTACAGCCGGGTAAGTGGACAAAATAATCGAATGACTTATAAATTTCACAGCTTAAAAGATTATTTAATAAATTTCAAAATTCACACAAAAAAAATTGACCTGGCAATGCCTCAAAGGCTTCTAAATTCATTTTCACTTTAAATAACAAAAAGGAACAATTTAAAACTCACCCATTAACTATTTTATTTTATTTCTCGATTTTTGTTATAAAAAGTAATTAGTTTAAAACTTCACAGCTTGATTTAAGTGATGTATTATTATTGTTTAACCTGGCAATGCCTTCAAACTTTTCACTTTTCACAACTTTAACTTGAAGAAAAGAAGAGATCTGTTGAAGCCTTATATACTTGCTAATTCATTCCAAAACTTTAGTTGCAAAACATAACTAATTAGTTAAAGAATTCACTGTATGACATAAAAATTAATATATTTTTTGGCCTGGCAATGCCTTTAAATTTCTCAATAATTTTAACCTGGAAAAAAGGGGCCAATTGAAGACTTACATATTAGCTTACTTGCAAAAAGTAACTAATTAGGTAATCATTCCACAACTTGATTTAAAGGAAATATATTTTTTTACCTGGCACTGCTTAAAAAAATGTCCATAAATTTTAATTTGAAAAAAAAGGTACATACCTTGAAGATTTACATATTAGCACATTAATTCCATAGCTTTGTTGTAAAAAATTTTATTTAAAACACACACGCTTTTCATTTATTAATCTTCAAATAAACTTAAAAAAAAAAAAAAAACTTTGAAGGAGCGCGCCGCGCGGCGTCCGTTTTCGTCGAGAAACCATTTTGTACTGCGAATTTTCACTGAGCTTGCGCAGCGACGTCGAAAGAAGAGCCAAAAGGAAGTAAACGCAGACATATAGTTGTCCCTTTCTTACACACACGTTTGTCCTAAGAAGACAAATTATTTGACTTTGGCTTTTTCTCTTCAGTTTCTGGAAGCTTCCTATTTGTATGTCTGTGTGAATCTGTATGTAAATCTTATATTTCTCACGTTTTTTATGAAATAAAAATGGTTTCTTTACGTTTTTCAAGTAAATTTATATTAATACATAACAATATACTAACTTTATTTAATATTTCTCACATTTCTGGTGAAATAAATGAGATTTCTTCACGTTTTCCATGTAATTTAACGCTAATAAAAAACAATAGACTAGCTAGATCTCACATTTCTAATATTTCTGATGAAAGTAATGAGATTTCTTACCGTTTTTCATACAAATTTATGTACATTTATAAATTGACAGGCACTTGTTAAAACGAAAAGGCCACAAATTTACTTGAAAACTAAAACCTAAAAAAGTAAACGTTGAATAATTCATTATTCTTCGACGCCCATGTGTGCTAGAAAGGGATAACTGTATGTTGTAACGCGAGCGTCGTTCACTTTTTGACATTCTTTTTAAGACTTCCTTCGTTGTCGCTGCACGCAAGCGCAGTGATGAAAAACACTGAATATGTACAAATGTATTATATACGTTCATTTATTTATTAATTTAATCTTTAGAACTTACTTTTCACTTAATTTAATTGATTTGAATTGAATTGAATTGAATTGATTTGATTTGAATTAATTGGAAAAAGTTCACCGCAAAAACTGTATTTGCACAGTTACGCTATAGCTGTTTCGCTCTAACTCATGCGGGCCAGAAGGAATCACGAATTAGAAGCAACTGTAATTCCTTTTGTTCATTCAACCAATACAACGATATGAGGACGACCATTTTAAAATAAGGAATGTTTGACAAAATTAAAGAAAATGCGCTATTATCAATATGAAATAAGTATTAATATGCAAAATGCAAAGAAAAGAGATGGGATTAAAATATTATAAAGGAATAATAGGCAAAATATGCTAAATAAACGCAGTCGACTAGCAAAACCTGTCCAGTATTCCCAAGAAACGTACAACTGTACTTAATTTAGTTAATACTTTTTTGCTATTTAGCCGGACACTGCCACCATTATAGCCATTGGAGCGGCCGCCGACTTGACATCCCGCATTTTCCTGGCCGTTACCGCCGTGTGCATCCAAGTTCCGTCGCGCTACATTTATCTGGCCGGCGCAGTCTTTACGGTCTTCGCCAGATTCGGTAGGTTCCGGCTCGGACGAGTGATTTGGGCTGCTAAAATACTTAGAGATATTTCTTTTTCCGCAGTTTTCAATGGCATCACCGAGTTTGTGGGAATGGCCTGCATTACGGCCGTAATCGGATTCCTGCGCACCTGGCTCCATGTCCCACTGCCCTTGGTCTTTGCCGACTATCTGCCAAAGGAGAGGTAAGTCCAAGGATGCGGCACCCCACTATAACTTAGTGATATTCCTCCTTCGCTCATATTTATGCAGATTCGCCACTGGGTACGGTCTGTTCATGTTCACGCAGGGCAATGCCATGTTCCTGATTGGCCCCATTGTGGGCATTATACGCGACAAGACTCAGGACTACATCCTGGTCTTTCACATTCTCAACGCCTTCATGATCCTGTGCGCTGTTCCCTGGGTCATTGAGGTGCTCATCGTCAAGTTCCGGAGGCGGAACAAGATCGAGCGCGATAATGTGGATCACGAAGAGGTGGAGAACAATGGACGCAGTGCAATGGTGCACTGAGAAAAATAGTAGCGAATTGTTTTAGCAAAGATATCATGTATTAACCAATTTTTTAAATAAAGTATTAAATGTTTTACTAAAAATATAGAAATATATATTTTATTTGTAATATTTTATTGTGAAATCCTTGAATTATATAAATCATAATGTCTTAATCTATTTGTACGTAATGTATTATGTAAATAAAGCTATTTATTATTGCCATAATTGAAGGGGACGTCCCTGAAATCCCTTGTTTCAATCACTAGTTCCAAACTAGTTCCATTTACAGTCTTCAGTATATTTGCGAAAGTGGTATTTTTTACGGGCGTGCTCTGGGCACACTTAACTCTCACAGCTGTCACTGCCAGCGTTGCCAACTTAGCTATTTTTCCACTAGCTCTAGCTGCAAACATCGATTAAATTATATGCATATTATTAATTATAATAAAACAATAACAAAACTACGATAACTCTTCCCCTCTCTGCAAAAAATCAAACAAATAAATGTTATAAGAAACTTGATTTTTTATGGTTTCCTTCTAATTATTTTTGGCTTTTTTTTTTTATCGTTCTTACCGACAAAAACAGTTGTTTTGTTCAAGCTAAAGTTGGCAACACTGACTGTCACTGCCTCTCCGTTCGCCTTTATATAACCTCAAACATTAAGTAAAAATTTAGAGACTTTTGTATTTGTTAAGATTATTCAATAAAAAACACCATGTCCGAGTTCGAGAACCTTTCCGGCAACGACAAGGAGCTGCAGGAGTTCCTCATGATCGAGAAACAGAAGGCGCAGGTCAACGCGCAGGTAAGGCTCCGGCGCGCTAAGAAATTCGCCGGATAAATAATAATAA
>JAEIIF010017927.1:0-13409 GCA_018874455.1 Drosophila trapezifrons | reverse complement strand
TCTTAATTTTTCATTTTATTTTAATACCTTAAAATTAGTTTGTTTAGTAATTAGAAGCTTGTTTTCAATAGTCCAAAAATTAATATCCTCCACAATCCACTTAATCGCACTCATTTGGTTGCTAAATTTTAACTCTACTGAGTACTAGGCTAGGGGAATAACTGGATTTTTTAGGAGAATATTTCGACAGATTGAGATTTTTTAGGTGAAAGAAATTTTTTTATCTGGCAACACTGGTTTCAGCTCTAGCGTTCAATATTGGCTTTTGGCGTGGAAAACTGAAAAGAAAATCGAGAAAAAGCCTGAAAAAAGTGCCGCACCATGAACACACTGGGTCCTAAGAAGGACGGAAGTCCGAATATTGACTTTTTCCAGTCCCCAGAGACGCTGCAGGGCTTCGAGTCCATCAGACAGTGGCTGCAGAAGAACTGCAAGAAGGTGCGTACCCAACAACAACGCCGCCGCAAACAAAAATGGCGCTTGCCGCCGCGAAAAAAACAATGAGTAATGAAATCTCTTTTTACCATAGTATTTGGCCCACAGCTCGGAGCCCATCACGAAGGAGTCTCTGGCCCAACTGCTGATCCACTTTCTGCAGTATGTGGAGGCGAAGCTCGGCAAGAATTCAGCGGAGCCGCCGGCGACCAGAATTCCGGTTGGTATTAGTGTGATTGTGTGTGTGATACAGGGTGCCCTGTGTCGCGTGTGTACACGTAAATATTAACCCAATGAGTGTCTATTTGATAAATAAGTGAGAAAGAATTAATAGAAGAAATAATCTGAAATTTCTGCAAATAATGTTTACATAATTGCGTATATATTTTATATATTCTATAGTATATTCTATTTACTCTTCCCTTTCCTCCCCAGATGCGCTGCTTCCTGGACTTCAAGAGCGGCGGTGGCCTGTGCATCATCTTCTCGACCATGTTCCGCTTCCGGGCGGAGCAGCGCGGCAAGAAGTTCGACTTCTCCATCGGCAAGAACCCTACGCGCAAGGATCCCAACATCCAGCTGCTGATAGAGATTGAGCAGGCGCTGGTGGAGGCGGACCTCTACCGCATTCCGTACATCTACATCCGGCCGGAGATCGAGAAGGGTTTCGAGGGGCGGCTGCGGGAGATCCTTGACAACCGGCGAGTGGAGATCGTTTCCGACGAGGAGGAATCCACCCACATCGTCTACCCCATCGTGGATCCCCATCCCGACGAGTATGCCCGGCCAATCTTCAAGCGCGGCGGCCATGTAATGCTGCATTGGTACTACTTCCCGGAATCCTACGATTCCTGGGCTGTGAACAGCTTTGACCTCCCGGATCACATTCCGGAGAATCCCGAGTCGCCGGCGGAGCGCTGGCGCGTTTCCGCCTCCTGGATCTTGGACCTGGAGCAGTACAACGAGTGGATGGCTGAGGAGGACTATGAGGTGGACGAACAAGGCAAGAAGAAGACGCACAAGCAACGCATGTCCATCGACGACATCATGTCCTTTGGAGACGAGAAGAAGAAGCCTGCTACCACCTCCGGTGGCGGCAAGCAGAAGCGACGACGCTCGCCATCGCCGGCCACCTCTGCATCTACCTCGTCTTCGAAGCCGGGAAAGCGCAAGCGATCCCCCGCCGTTGTGCACAAAAAGTCGCGCAACGACGAAGATGACGAGGACCTGACCCGCGACCTGGACGACCCGCCGGCCGAGCCCAATGTCCAGGAGGTGCACAAGGCTAACGCCGCGCTGCAGTCAACGGCCAGCCCGGCTCCGGGTGGCAAATCCAGAGGCGACAACGATATGATGCCTATTAAAGGTGAGTGTACCTTAGTTTCCCTGAAACAAATTGCTATTCCTGGACTTATGGCACGTTCTGCTTCTTTCATATAGGTGGCACCATGACCGACCTGGACGACGAAATGACTGGAGGAAGCGCTGCCCAAGCCATGTCCACCGGAGATGGGGACAACTCGCAGACGGGCAAGACGAGCGATAACAGCAACACCCAGGAGTTCTCCTCGTCAGCCAAGGAGGACATGGAGGACAATGTTACTGAGCAGACGCACCACATCATTGTGCCCTCGTACTCGGCCTGGTTCGACTACAACTCCATTCACGTGATCGAGAAGCGAGCCATGCCGGAGTTCTTCAACAGCAAGAATAAGTCCAAGACGCCAGAGATCTACATGGCCTACAGGAACTTTATGATAGACACCTACAGGTGAGTGGGGCTTCAGCCTTATCCCTGAACACTTTCCTGATTGCGCTTTCGTCATTTTCAGGCTCAATCCGACGGAGTACTTGACCAGCACGGCCTGTCGTCGCAATTTGGCCGGAGATGTGTGTGCCATCATGCGGGTCCACGCATTCCTCGAGCAATGGGGTCTGATCAACTACCAGATCGATGCGGATCTGCGTCCGACGCCAATGGGTCCGCCCCCGACCTCTCACTTCCACATTCTTTCGGACACGCCCTCCGGCCTGCAGGCTATTAATCCGCAGAAGACCCAGCAGCCTTCGGCGGCCAAGACTCTGCTTGATCTTGACAAGAAGCCACTGGGCAAGGACGGAAGTCTGGAATTAGGCGACAAGGGTGGCCTGGCTGGCATCAAGACAGAGGCTCTCGAGAACGGAGCCGCAGGCGCTGGAGGTTTGAGCTCCGGGGTGAGCCAGTTTGGCCTGAAGCTGGATCAATATGCCAAGAAGCCGGCGGCCATGAGGAATCGCACGGCGGCAAGCATGGCGCGGGAGTGGACCGACCAGGAAACACTGTTGCTGCTTGAGGGACTCGAGATGCACAAGGACGACTGGAATAAGGTGTGCGAGCACGTTGGCTCGCGGACCCAGGACGAGTGCATCCTTCACTTCCTGCGGTTGCCCATCGAGGACCCGTATCTAGAGGATGATGGCGGCTTTTTGGGTCCTTTGGGCTGCCAACCGATTCCGTTCAGCAAGAGCGGCAATCCCATCATGTCCACCGTGGCCTTCCTGGCCTCTGTGGTCGATCCTCGCGTCGCTGCAGCTGCCGCCAAGGCTGCCATGGAGGAGTTTGCTGCCATTAAGGTAAAGTTATAAGCTAACTAATTATCGGGGAACTTTAAAATCATCTGTGAAATCCCCGTTTCAGGATGAGGTGCCTGCCACCATTATGGACAACCACATGAAGAACGTGGAGAAAGCCTCCGCGGCCGGCAAATTCAATCCCAACTTCGGCCTGGCCAACAGTGGAATCGCCGGAACAGGCAACGATAAGGAGGATGAGGAAGGCAAGGAGGGAGCCTCTGCATCAGCTGGCGGCGGATCTGATGAGGAAATGAAGGATCTAAGCAAAAAAGACGGTAAGAGACCGTAGAATATATAATACAAGAGGGCTCTTTGTAGGTTTATTAAAGGGATATCGGCTAAGTCGTCCTAGCAAGTTATATATTTGGAAAATCAGCTCTTAATTTATCCGAAGCCAAGTGTCTGTGGCCCGGAAATCCATTTTCTGTCCGCAGATCTCGGTGATCTCTGCTCATTTTTTATTTTTTTTCTCTCTTGTGTTATTTGTACTCAAAATTTGCAATATGTCTCCATTTGGCACTGTATTTTTGTATTTTGTTTCGTTTTTGTGTTCTACCAAACTCTACTACCAAAAAAAACCCACCAAAAACATCAACACCATCACCAAACCCAAATAACAAACTACAACAGACGATGCCAAGTCCAAAGACAAAACGAAATCGGATAAGACCAACACGAACACAGACTCGAGTTCCACATCATCATCATCAGCGTCAGGCAACACCAACAACACCGACAAGAAACCGAAAGAGTCGTCCGCCTCCTCGCCTTCGGGCGACAAGTCAGCCACCAAGTCAGACAAATCAACAAACAAATCCTCACCCACAGACCCAGCCGCTTCTGCCGGCGGTGCCGCCGATGTGGACATCAAGACGGAGGACAGCAGCGGAGATGGCGAGACCAAGGACGGCAGCGAGGGCAAGGAGGGATCAGGAACGGGCCCTGGTTCCGGGGCTGCCTCCAAGGAGGGAGCATTTAGCGAGAACAATATGCAAACTGCGGCGGCTGCCGCTCTGGCGTCCGCTGCAGTCAAGGCCAAGCACTTGGCTGCTTTGGAGGAGCGCAAAATCAAGTCTCTGGTGGCCCTGCTCGTCGAGACCCAGATGAAGAAGCTGGAGATCAAGCTGCGCCACTTTGAAGAGCTGGAGGCCACCATGGAGAGGGAGCGGGAAGGCCTGGAGTACCAGCGCCAGCAGCTTATCACAGAGCGCCAGCAGTTCCACTTGGAGCAATTAAAGGCAGCCGAGTTCCGGGCCCGCCAGCAGGCGCATCACCGTCTCCAGCAGGAGCTGCAGGGTCAAGCGGCGGCCGCCGGTACAATGATTCTCCAGCAACAACAGCTGCCACAGCCACAGCAGCAGCAGGCGCAGCAGCAGCAACTGCAACAACAACAGCCACTGCCGTTGCATCCGCACCTTCCGCAGCAGCCACTGCCGCCACATCCGCACCAGCTGCCGCCGCAATCCCAGCCCATGGTGGGGCCCACAGCTCAGCATCAGCCGCTGCCACCACATATAGCAGGATCCGTAGCGCCGCCACCCAACGGTGCGCCGTTCCCAGCGCCACCCACTGTGGTTGCCGGTGGACCTCCACCACCGGGAGCACCTGCGGCCCTAGTCGCGACACCCAGCGAGCAGGCAGGAGTAACAGGAGCACCAGCAGCAGCGCAATCTCAGGGACCCACACCCATGGGTAAGCTTTAACATAAATATATAAATTGTATTGGAAAAAAACCTAACTAGTGGTGTATTCCACAGATACCACACCGCCAAGCAGCGTCCCAGTGGCAGAGGTCAGCGGTGCCCCACCGGGATCAGTGCCCCCAGCAGCCGCCGCCAGCATTCCTCCCGCAAGCACTGCTCCAGTCGCCGGCACCGCTCCTCCTTCTTAACTCCTACTCTTAAGCCAGCAGCAAGCGTTAAAGTAATTAGTTGTAAGTCGTACGCTCTCAGTATGTAATATGTATACTCCACTCTCTAAGCCCAACCACCACTCTCCATTCAAACCCCAGCTTGACGAACATACAAACGTGTCCCCTGTATTACGTGTAAGATTCGTTTCGTGTCCGGTCGCCGTGGCCAAGCAATTGCAGAACTATTAAGATCCAAGTTTCCAGGTCCCGAAAACAATGGCATTAAATTAAAATCTATTTAAATATACAGAGTACGGAAGTTATAATTTAATTGCTATATTCCTGATCTACAACCATGATTCATTTAGCATTTGCTTAATGAGCTATCACCTCTGGCTCCCTAAAAGATATTTCCTCGGCAACTAGGAGCAGTTAATTGTGGCAATTTGCTTTTAAACCAGAAAAGAACACTTGTACATTACAATAAATGTATACCGAACATTCGATTTATTTGAGATAAAGTTCATTGGAGCAGCAGACGGTTCATTTACAATGAGTGAGGTGCGTTTCAGGGAAATCTTATTATATATTATTATAGTATATCTCTGGGCAGCTTCGTAAAATGTAGCCAGCCCGTAGGGTTTCCTTCTTCTTGTAAAACTTATTTGGGATCAATGAAAGCAGGTACGTCGCCGCAGGATGTTCGGCTGCTTGTCCTCATTGATTTCGCTGCTGGAGAGACTACGCTTCAGATTCATATTCTCTTCTTTCACAATGGCCACCGGAGATACGCTGACAGATTTGGTTAGATCTACGCTGGAGCAGGATCCGCTCAGACAGATCATCGGCGGAGGTGGCGATGATACGCTTATGTTCCATCGCATGCGCAGCTCGTTGGGCGACGCCTCCTGCAGGATGCTTAAGTGCTTTTTGGACTGCGGCAGAGACTTGTTGGGTGATTGGTCGCAACGCAGATGCAGCCCGTAGCTGGCCATACTCCTCACGTACACAGTGTTGTAGAAGCGGATGATATCTGCAGTCTGACCATTGCCCAGGTGGACCTGCCTGTAGACGCTGCTCTGGGCATGAGGCTGGCGGCGATACTCTTGGATTATTCGGCTAAAGTTCAGGCGCAGATCCTCCAAACGGGCGTGCAAATGAACGGCGCAGAGCAGAAGCAGGTCCAGGTTGCGCTGGCGCAGCAGTTCGCCACCCTGGAGGGTGAAGGAGTGCTCGGCCAGGTGCCATATGCGTGAATATGACTCCACTAGGGATAGCCTTTTGCAGAGCACAAGTAGCCGCCGGTTGGCCAGGCCGTAGAACTTTCGCAGGCATATACCCATTCCCGTTGACGGGTTCTCCTTGTCCTCGGCCTGCGTCTGGACCTCCTGGTAGCTGGGAAGCCGATCGTTTTTCCCAAAGTTTCGCCACAGCTGTGAGTTAGTGCGAAAGATCAGTGATCCGAGACACTTGTCCTCCATGGCATGCAGGTGCTTAACCAGCTCCCTGCCCAGCAGTCCCTCATCGTGGCGAACCACCAGCTCCAATATCTTTTGGAAGTCGTAGGCGTTCAGGGAATAGCAGTCCAGGACAAAGGGGAACCGGACTGCAGCGACCTGCTCGTCATGGATGTGCAGGGCCAGTTCCAGGCAGCAAGCCATCAGGGTTGTTGTTAGGGTGTATTGCTTCAGCAAATTACCTAGCTTCAACCGGGGCTTCAGGGCCAGCTCTGAGGCCACGATCTTCTGCAGGAACTTATAGAAGAGGCCTTTGGCCAGGTGGAATCGCTCTCCGGCCACCTGCTGATCCAGATAATCCTTAACGGCAGTGGTAAACGTTTGGCCGAGCATAATTAGCAACTTCTCCATGGGCTGAACTATGGTACTATAATTCTCGCCCAGTGCGTGAATAATGACGGGGGGCAGGCTGTGTGGCAGTGTCTGGTCGAGGAGCTTCTTGTACGGTGAGGGGGAGGGTGAGGAGGCGTTGAGGCTTGATTGCGAGACAGGTCGTGGACTACGCTTGGAATCCTTATCCCGCTCCTTCGCCTCCTGGCAACACAACATGACTCTTTCGTCCATCTCGCTGATGTCAGCCACTTGGTTTGAGTATTTACGATTCAGGTTAGCCATGTTGACGTCCATCATTCCCTCCTTGACAATCTCCCGCATGTGGGTGTCGTTGCCCAGCAGGATCTGGTCCATGAACAGCACCATCAGGGCCTTCTGGAAGAAGGCGTTCTTCATCTGCTGCACCCCCTTCTCCGGCAGCTGGGGGATCAGAGCTCCGATGGCCTGCAAGGCGCTGTATTTATTGAGGATGTCGTAGTCGAAGTCCTCGGTGCCCCACTTTGAAGGCATGCCCGGAAAATCTCGGCGAATAACCTCTGAATTCGGCACCTCCAGCACGTTCACATACAGTAGGTCCATGCTGCAGACGAGGACCTGGCAGCCGTTCACCAGGTTCTCGGTGGCAAAGCCGGGCAGCTCGTTGCGCACGATCAGGAAGAGCAGCCAACCGAACTCGTACAGCGACTGGTAGAGGGCCAGTGCATCCGCGTCCGCCTCCTCGGAGGGCTGGCAGAACAGGCGCTGGAAGATGCGCTTGTAGTGCTGCAGCAGTATCAGCGTGACGCTGAATCTCCGGCGCAGCTCCTCCACCTCCAGGGTGATGACCTTCGTGTTCTGGGCCAGCCAGTTCCAGTGCTCCATGCGGCGAAGGAACACCGACCCGTTTACCTTGAAGCTGCGCAGTAAACGCGTCAGCGACAAGTTCCAGCACTTGTTCCCGCCACTTTGGAACTCCGCTTTAATGTCCCGCATCTTCGCCAGCTGCAGTTCGCTGTATACTGCGCAGCAGAGCCACTCCAGCGCCTCGTCTCCGGCGCGGGCTAGTCCGCCGTCCGCAGCCAATCTTCTGTAGGTGTCGAAGGCGCTCTGCTGGATTCGCGACTCCAGCTCCAACTGCTCGCAACTGTCCGAGAATCGCTTCAACAGCGCCACGGCCTCTCGGGCCTCGCACATGTCCATTGTTCTTCGATGTCCTAGCGATTTCCTTACTTCTGTTTATTTATATTTCTTTGATAAATGTTTTGACTGTACAAAATGAAAATTTTGCAAAGGCGCGAATGGTTCCGATAACAGCATACCTGTTCGGCTTGTTATCGAACTGCAGCCCTGGCAGCAAGGGCTGCATTCGTACGTGTAATCGATGACACTTTATTTAGTAAATTAAATTGTATCTGCAAAATCCTTAAAGTTTTTAATAGTTTGCAGTATCTAAAGATTTAAATTAAAATAATTTATATAATGTGTTGAATAAAAAAAAAATAAAAACAACAAATCTGGTCGATAGCCGCTGCTATCGGGAGCTTGATCCTTTTGTTGTTGTTTTAAGATGTTGCAATCCAATCACGTCCTGCAAAAAGAGCAAACTGATCTGTTTGCCATCCAAAAGAAGCTGGAGCAAGTTCTTCCAGTCATTCAGGAGGCCCTAAACTCACTGAAGGTACCATCGTTTCATAGTTTTCCCAAGACAAATCTTACATTTCGATGTATTACAGGTGGAGGAGCTGCATCTGAAGTCACTAGAGCTGCAGAACAACATAGTTCCAGCCCAGGATCGCGATCCCCTTCACATAGACCTGGGCGCGCTGCCAATACAACCGGCCACAGAATCTGCGGACATCAACAACCAGCAGCTGATGGATCTCAGCGTGTTCCAGAAGCTAAAGCAGTACGACGAGGAGATTGACTCGGACTGACTGAAATGTTTATTGGTAGCACACTGGCTAGGAATCTTCACCAGACCATTCGCATACACACGGGGAGCTTAAATTATAAATACGTAATATTACAATTATATTCGGTTAAAAATCCACTTCTTGGGGCGGCGTCTAACGGGGGAGAACTAAACTACTAAAGCTATGCGCTACGGAAGCGAAACTGCGCTCTCAATTCCTACTCCTGGTCGTCGGTGGAGTCCGCCGAACTCTCGTCGCGTTTTTTCTTCTTCTGGGGCGCTCCCTGATCCGGATCCTCACTGCTGTCGCTGTCAGAGCCACTGGAGCCGCTGCCACTCGATTCCGAAGAGCTGTCATCGGAGTCCGAGCTGGAGTCGCTCGAATCTGAGGAAGAGTCCGATCCGCTGCTGCTATCCGAGCTGTCTGACGAGCTGGAGGAGGAGGATGAACTCCCACTGGGCTTCCGCTTGCGCCTGGCCTTCTTGCTGCCTGCGGACGTGGCGTCCTGGGCGTCCTCACCCGCCTGGCCAGCCGCAACGTCCTTGGCCGCCTCTGCCTCCTTTTGAGCAAGATGCTTGCTCAGCTGCTTGGTCCGTGAGCTGCGGTGGACAAACTTGCGCTTCTCCTTGCACTCGTAGCTCCAGTGACCCATCTGCAGGCACTTCTGACACCGGACGCCATTCGGAAAGGCCGCCGCCAGCTTGGCTGACCTGCGGGAAGAGGAAAAAAGCATACAGGAGTCAGCAAAGATTGCCGGCTAGGCTCCCCAAGCGGTCTCACCTCTGCTTCTGCGCCAGCTTGCGGGCTGCTAGTCCCACCAAAGTCATCCTGAAGCACTCTTCCAGTCGATGTCGGGAGGAAATCTTGACGGGGAGGGAAATCAACGTGGCCGGGGCGGAAAGACTTGGAAAAATGAGTATCAAATAAGGTTTTAATAATTTTTTTCGTCACATTGGCGATGGGTAACTGTCGCTTATTGAGCCTAGAGATGGAACAAGCACGAGACACGAGCCGCGCAATATATCGGTTTTGTTTTAATATATTCTCGAAATAAAAGGGGTTTCTAGAGCTCCTGGAATAGGTTTCCGAGGTTTTCGAAAAATGTTTCTGTGAGCTTTTCTTAGCTATATTCCACAAACGAAACTAGTTTTCCAAACTATCGTGCGAGGTCGTGACACGACTGCCAAGCCCATCTCTAATCGAGACAGCTGCTGCTTGCCCAACTTATGTCTACACCTGGTTGTTGTTTTATTTTTGTGGATTCAGGACCTCAAATCTTTGCAAAATTCGCCGTGGGCCAATATGCACTGTGCAAAAAAAAAGTAAAAACATAAGTCCACGTTATTTTACTCCTGTTCTGGCGCCCTGCCTTAGATGGTGAAATTTTGGATTTCCGAACAATAACAAAACTCGTCGGTGGTGTGTGCTGACTAAGCGGCGAAAGTGGTTGCAGCAAAGTCCAAGTACTATCAATTGGTAAGGTCATTGCAGGCCACATCAGTACTCTCCCCCCTAATAATGGAGTTTTTCTCGAGTAGGTTCAAATGGACACCAGCGAAATGATCATACCTACGGCGCAGGCACGTCCCATGCCCCCCGAGGAGCTGGCGATGCAGTCGCTCACCAAGCAGCTGTACAAGTCTCGCCTCTTCCGCGGCCACTACCTGGAGCGCTGCCTGGTGGAGGAGGTGGGCGGCTACCGGGACGTGGTGGTGCTGCAGCGCAGCGAGCGGGAGCTGGAGAAGTTGCTGCACAACAGCGCAGGCCAACTGCGAATGTTCTACCAGCGCTTTGTGCCCAACATGTGGGTGGGCATAACCAGCGGGAGCTATGGCAGCTATAAGCACACATCACACCCGGGCCAGTTGGAGACCTGTATCTGGACGGAGCTGAGCGATCTGGCCTTCGGCGAGTACTGGTTCAGCATAAAAACAGTACGCTTCCGGGACCAGGAAGTCCAGCTGAAGCTAAAGATGGTGCGTGCCGTGGAGCCAGAGCCGCTGGCCACCCCTCGAAGATCCCATTCCCTCAACCGAAGCAGCAATAGCAACAGCAAAGCCATCACCTCCAGCGATGGATCCTCTCCAGCCGATGAGGTCGCTGAGCAGTTGCAGCTGGGCCTAAACGACTTCCTGGACGTGCTGCAGAAGTGGGGCGACGGCGTCAAGCAAACTGTTTACGACTTTATGGCCAACGATGTGAACAAGCGGAACATAATGGGCACCATCCGGTTTCTGGGTCTGCTCATCTTCTCCGCACTGGGCGGAGCGGCGATGGCGCTGCGGTTCCTCGGCGTTTTTGCTGTGCGCTTCCTCTTCGAGCTGAGTCGCTTCACCCACACCGCCACACCGATCGTGTTCAAGGTGCTCGAGTTTCTGAACAAGATTGTGGGTGCGTTCTTCATACTGCTGACCATGATATGGAAGGACCTTGTGAATCGGGGACAGCCAGTACCAAAGCAGCAGCAGCATCAGCAGGTGGAGGCAGGCAGCCGTTTCAAGAGCATCACCTACGAACGCTCGGAGCCGCACCGGCGGAGTCAACGCTGGTGACCAGGGGCCAGGGGGTCTTCTAGCGGTGTAATTAATCCAGGGTGGCAGGATGGGCATCGATAAGTCAATGTCATTGTGTTATTAGCCAAGTAAGCCAAGCGAAGCCGCCGCACTCACATCATATCCCAAGAAGAAAGGTACATATTTGTGACCGCAAATATATGATGACCTTATGAGATTTCCTGATTTTAGCCAAATGCAATATTGTAAATTATTTTATTGGTCTGTCGATCGCATGCTTATTAACACCCACTGTTAATTCATTGTGCATTGTTCAAGGAAAATTGTATTTGTGTTCCCTTTAACCCATTTTAGCGTTTAATTGAAAATTTGTGTGAATAAATTGAATGCAATATATGTATATATATATGCGAAAACCGAAATGAAAGAGCTGGGTGGGTTGTCGTTTAGTTTTAATAGTTATACACTTTCCCTTTATTACTTTAGTTGATTTTAATCTCGTTAAATTGTTCTCATATATATTTTTATTATGTATATACTCGTATGTGTTCATGGTGTTGTTGTCTTCGGTCGGTCTGTCATCGAACTTTACAGTATTTCTGTGCTTAGTTTTCAGGGTGTTCTCAGTGTGTGTTCTTCGTCAAAGAAACTCCACCTTCTGCGCTTTACATTTGGAGTGGAAAATGTTCTATGGCAATTCAAGGAGAGTGAGTGTTTCTCTGTTTCTCAGATGACTAAAGATGCTAAGGGGCATCCTCTGGTGTGTCTAAGTATTATCAATCATTAAACAACTAAATTATACATTTTGCTTTGCTTTTTTTTCTTGGGGCTTCCAGGGAGATATACTTTAATTAGTACATATACATATATCTTGTTCATTTTGCAATGTTGTATCAATGGAATGCTGCTGCTCAACAAACTTGCCCGTAAACGTTTTAATTAATTGGGATTTTACTTTCTGTTCTGTTTAGGTAATAAACTTTTTTTGCAGACAATAAAATATGTGAAATATGCTTGGAATTTGATATATATCTTTCGGGATTCGGTGTGGATCGGGTCTAGGGGCTGGGTTGGGTTGGGTTGTTCTGCCTTGTAAAATACATATGTATGTTGTCAACGTCATTACATTATTTACCATTAATTAATATTTATTGTTTATTATTATTATTATTAGTTAGGTTTATGCACTAATTTGCTTGTCATTGTGTCGCCAACATGTTTTAAAACGCACAAAGTAAATATAAATTTTAAAATTTCTTTAGTTTCGTATCATCATCATATTCCATGCCGTGTTTCGTGTGTAAATACATTTCATTTGTTGTAGTTCTTTAAAAGTAAATGTACAATATACAGTTTAATGTCATAACCTTTACTTTTTCCGTTTCATCGTCGCTTTAAATATGTTCTTTTGCCACTGCTAACAAATAATTACACATATTTATATAGCGTTCTCATTTAACGTGCCTTTTGCCTGCGGAAAATAATTTGATTTTTGGTTTTATTAACAATTAGTTAGACATTTAGAGCAAAAACATTGATAATATAGAATTTGTTTTGTTTTTAGTTTATGCATAAAAATTTGTCTAGTGAAATATATATAAATATATATGTGTATACATATTTGTTTCAAAAGGTTTTGAACTGCTTATTGTTTATAATTGCGTGTTTACTTTTCATTTGTCATTCGTTATTTGTAATTTGTAATTTGTTAATTGTTTAATTGCATTGTTAGTCCAATTCGGAATATTATTGTTTTGGCATTTTTTGTTTTTAGTTTCGTTCAAGGAAGTATTCGTGTCTCGTTAGTGGAACAGCAAGGTGAGAGTTATTTAGAGAAAATTAAATAAAGTATTTAAGAAAATTGAGTCGAACGAAAAGGGTTCGGAAATGAAAACTTGTTGGCGCGCCTTAAATTGAGCTAAACAATAGTTATTTTTATATATGCATTGTATTTAATTTATTTATTCTTCAACATGTTCTTTAAGCATATTTCAATCAATGGTGATTTATTCAACGTTTAATATCGTTCCTTCGCTTCGACTATCAACTATTTTCGAGGGAGAAATAATACTTTCGAATGTGTTATTTTCTTGCTCTCAAAACTAATGGAGTTAGTAGGCTTTATTTCGCTTGTGTCTCTCGATTTCGAATTCGTAAAGAAAAGATCACTTTGAGAACTGATTCTCAACACAAAGGTTGCAAATACTTTTATTTTGGGTGTGTCTCTCGTATCTTTACATATTTTATATCTATA
>JAEIIF010017892.1:0-10590 GCA_018874455.1 Drosophila trapezifrons | reverse complement strand
GGCTCCTGACAGACCTACAAGCACGACGACTTCAAGGGTCCCTTCCTGGGCCCCAAGCCCGCCGATGAGTGCAAGCGCGACTTCACCGACGAGCAGCTGAAGGCCGGCCAGACCATCGTCGGCCTGCAGGCCGGTTCCAACAAGGGAGCCACCCAGGCTGGCCAGAACCTTGGCGCCGGCCGCAAGATCCTGCTCGGCAAGTAAGCTTCCGGGGATTGGAGACAGAGATGGCCCTTCTTTTCTACACGTATGCTAAGTGCTATATTTTGTATGATCAAACACGAACACAAAAAGATATTCCTCACCAAGCAAAAAAAAAAAAAAAATATCAACAAACCAGCAAACACTCACACAAACAACAAACACACAAAAGCAACGCAAAGGCTTGTGGCAGCTTAGAAAGCCTTTAAATTAAGTATACGACTAAGTTAATCTATTTATGAGTACAATAAAGTAATTCAAAAATCCCAGTCTCCGATCTTTCGATACGATACGATTCGATCACCTCTATAACCTTGAGCTCTCGACGTTCTTGCCGTTTGTTTTTTGTGTGGGTGTAGAGACTTTATTTATCTGCCGCCTATGGCCACCGAACGTTCTATAAATGAATATTTTATACATATATATATGTATCATCCTATCGCCGTTATAAACTAAACATAAACACTTCTTGATCAGTGTGTGCGAGATGTGAAAAATTCCGCTGAAGCGTGTCGAGGTCGCTACATCGGCGATGGGCAGAGTTAACATCGGCTATGGGCTATATCCATCTATATATCTATCTAAAACTCACCTGGCCGAGGCGTGAAATTGTTCTCTCTAAAAAAAACAGAGAAATGTATGTATTTGCAGGTGCAACTGTGATGATGGTGCCAAGAATGAAATATGCCAGACAGCGGCTCTTGAGAATAAATATTTCACGCTTCAACTGGCACTCTTCTTATTTCTAATTTATTATCCCTGTCAGGGGGTACTGATGGTTACTCATTGCTCGTTACCCCTAAAAGTTTACTAACCCAATGTCTGGCTATAAAATCCTTCAAGAAAGAGCTCTAGAATTCAAGACTGACTATGAATCAGTCTTTAAATATTTAGCCTTACGACAAGGGTATTTCCAGTGATATTTCCTATCCTATATTATTTTCCTAAATTAAATTTAGAGATACAATTTGTTAAAGAATTTTTTGCTTCATTACCTAAAGCTAATTGAAGCGCACTAAGATCGTGAGCACTTCCAATTCCTGCAGCTCTCAACAAAGAAGAATATTATGAATAAAGCGTGCCAAATTCAGAATTGATATTATTTTTAGAATTTTAAATTTTCCAACAATTGGCTGCTTGAATTCGTAATGGGAAAAAACAAAACAGCGTTTTCTTCTCCGCATTTTCTTTTCCCTATTTTCTTTTTTTTTTGCCGAATATATAGTGGAAATAAATAAAAACAGGCAAATAAATATCAAACTTGACACTGAAAATGTGGGGGAAATATATTTTTATAATGGTTCATTAAGAGATTTTCTCTACCGACTCAGGGTTATTATTGATGCACAGAAACTCTTGGATTTTGTCAATTAATTAAGCCTGTTGTTCATTCCATTGAAACATGACAAACATAGATTTTAGAAAAGATTCTTACGAAACTTTTCGGGCTGCCTTTATTGTGAAATTAATTACAATTAAATCGTTGATTTAGTGGTCTCTCGAGCCCACAGAGAGTTCAGGTGCTGGGTAATGGATCGCATGGTTTCCTTGAGCGCCGAGACGCTCTCCTGCTTCTCGCGGATGTAGAGCAATGTCCTGTCGTAGTCGTACATCAGGGATGGCATGGAAAGGATACCGCCCTGGTAGGCCAGTTCGCTGGTCTGCGCGCGTATTTTTTTCTTCTCCATTTTCACGTGGCAGAGCCTGTCCTTGAGGCCCTTTCTAACCACATTTTTCTCTATTAACTGCTCCTGGAGAGTGTTTAGTCTGTCCTTCAGGGCCAGGGCCTTTTCCCGAATGTGCTTGGTCAGGTGCAGCTCCGTGTGGTACTGGCTGCGCAGCCTCTTCAGGTCCAGGTTTCGCTCTAAGAGATTTACAAAAATTAGCATCAAAAAGAAGAAACAGGCGGAACCCTATACCTTCAATCTTTTTTTCCAATCGCATTACCTTGGTCTGCAGGGTTATGAAGTCACTCATGCTCACAGTCTCACTCAGTGTCTCCAGTCGTTTTATTTGCTGTAGTGAGAAGGTTTAACAATAGTTAGTTTTGAGGTTAAAACTTAAAAACTAAGAGAGAAAGGAGGGAGAGACGGCCTCACCTCGGTTTTACTCGAATAAACCAAAAAATTGAATGACAAAATGAACGATAAATAGTAAGACAAGACCAAAAAATAATTTAAAAAAAAAAAATACTCACTGAATTCATAAACAATTAATTAAACTATACATAAATATGCAGATATTCCGATTAATATTGATAAATATATAGACAAATTTACGATTAAATAGATATACAACCCTAACGATAAATACTTTCACCGATAAAGAGATGGAAAAATAGACTGATAAAATATATAAATAATAATAAGACCGATAACATATAAACAACGATGTCGATAAATATATGAACAAATACCAAGAAATAAGTCGATTGATAAATATATAGACATATTACCGATTGAATAGATATATAAAACTATCGATAAATACTTTGCCCGATAAAAAGATACCCAAATAGACCGATAAAGTATTTGAATATTAATCAGACCGATAAATACGTAAACAGATATTCCGATTAACGTATTAACAACGATGCCGATAAATAGATAAACAAATACCAATAAATAAGTCAAAAACTAACGATAAATATTTTGACCGATAAATAGATAGACAAATAGACCGATAAACTATTTGAATATTAATCAGACCGATAAATACGTAAACAGATATACCGATTAATGTATTAACAACGATGCCGATAAATAGATAATAAAATACCAATACTTTGAACGATAAATAGATAGACCGATAAAATATATCAATAAACAACGATGTTATTTATCGTAGCCGTTGTTCTCATATTAATCGGTTTATACAAATACCAATAAATATACTGATAAAACTATCGATAAATAGACTAAGAAAATATATGGATAAATAGATAAATAGATAGACAAATAGACTTATAAAATATATCAATAAACAACGATGTTATTTATCGAAACCGTTGTTCTTAAATTAATCGGTTTAGACAAATACCAATAAATATACTGATAAAACTATCGATAAATAGACTAAGAAACCGATGGACAAATGCTAAGTCTCTACAAAATATAGAAATGCAGTCGAGGCTTCCGCGGGATACCTACTTCCTGCAACTTGCCCAGGGTGTGTGTATGCGTGATCAGCAGGAACCGGGTGTCGCTAATCTCGTTCCTGGTCTCGGCCATTAGGCGCAGCTCGTAGGCCACCAAGCGCTTGAGCAGGTCGCTCTCGGAGTCCGGCCGGATGACGACGCGGCGCATCGTCTGCTCGAAGTGCTGCTCGGTGCCCTGCGAGTTGTGCATGACGTTACATAGCTCCAGCTGCGCCGTCATGATCAGCCTGCCGACCTTCGCCTTGATGATGTCGACGCGGGTCTGTCCATACGCCAGGTAGTCCAGTCCAGCCTTGTAGCGCATTGCGTAGCGTTCGCTCTCCTCCTCCGGGAGCTCGGCAAAGGATCTGTAGTTCTTGGTGCGACGGCAGTACTCTACCGTCTGTTCGTTGAGCTCCTGGTTCACCGCCATGAGCTCGATGTGCTCCTTCACTTTCTCCAGCAGGCCGTTGAGCAGCTTCTTCTTATCCAACTGGTTCCGAACGTACTGGTAGGGATCGAGACTACCAATCACATTCCTGATCATCATGTTTAAAAATCCCTGAATGATCCGTTCGGTTTCGATGGCCTTCTGAATGGCCAGCAGGTCGCGGGCTTCGTGAGCTCCCTTGCCTGCAAGCGGGGCAAAAAAGGCTTCGAGTGCGTTGTCCGGTTGCTTGAACAGCACTTCGTCGAACGGGATATCCACAAATTCGGAGGCCCGTGGATGCACCGACTCGTCGGACGCTTGGGAACCTTCATCTTCGATTTTCTGGGGCGATTCGTATCGCGATTCGCTGCTGGTCTCCTCGGAGGAGGATTCTGAGCTGCCGACCTCGGGTTCTGTAGTCCCCGGGTCAGGGACAATGGATTTGGTCGACTTGGTGGACTTGACCGACTTGCTGGACTTGATCGACTTCATCGATTTGGAGGACAGTACTGACCGTAGGTCGCGGGGATCGGACAGCGACAAATCAGAGAGGCTGGGCACCAACATCAGCTCATTCACCGCCGTCCGCATGACGTCCTCGGAGTCCATGTCCTCGGCATCTTCGATGGTGGAGCTGGAAGACCGAAAGGAATAGCTCGCACGATCCACTTCCTCGACGTCCGCTTGCAACGGGACGGATTTCGATGTCGTAATGGATCCCACGCTCTGTTTTTCACTCCCATCCTCGATCTTTGTTTGGAAGATATCCTCGTCCTCCTCCTCTGTTGTTGAGGAGTTCACAGAGCTCAGCTTCCGCCTGTCCTCGGAGGTCTGGGAGCTCCCCTTCCGCTTATCCACGGAAGCCTGGGAGCTCCCCTTCCGCTTATCCACGGAGGTCTGGGAGCTCAGCTTCCGCCTATGCACGGAGGCCTGGGAGCTCAGCTTCCGCTTTTCCTCGGAATTCGCGGAGCTCAGTGTCCGCTTTTCCTTGGATTTCTTGTATTTCAGCTTCCGCTCATCCTGAAGCTTTCGCTCTCTCTCCGCCTCCATTTCTTTAAGCCGGAGGCAGGCTTCCTCCACTCGGTACTTTTTTCTTTCGGCCAGAAGGGCATTCAGCATTATCTGACTGCTTACGGGCCTAACTTCTCTAGAGGATTGCGATGCGACATCTGAGAGGGCCACGCGAACATTACTCACTTTGGATTGCTGGCGACTGTCAAGCGGATCGGCGAAAGGTGCTTCCGTCAACGCTTCGACAGGAGGGGACGAGTCATGGTGCCCTGCATCCTGGTGTGCTGACTCTTCAGGCCCTGTGCTCTGGAGTGCTGACTCCTGGGCTATAGCAGCCTGGCTTGGAGACTCCTGAGGTACCGCAGACTGGCTTACAGACTCCTGAGCTGCCGCAACCGGCACTGCTGACTCCTGAGGTACCGCAGCTTGCACTCCTGACTCCTGAGGGACCACAGCCTGACTTGCAGACTCCTGAGGTACCACAGCCTGACTTGCAGACTCCGCATCCTGCACTGGTGACTCCTGAGGCTCCACCTTCTGCTCATCACTTGTCTCAGTCTTCATGGGGCTGGCTATATATGTACCTTTTAATGTCGTTTCACTGTTGAAGTTCCGGAGTACGAAGGCTTAAGATCGTACCGCCATAAAGTGTGGTTATCTCTTTTGTTTATATTTTTTTTGTTGGTTTTAATAGGTTTTATACGTGTTTCTATGTATATTAAGTGTGGTTTTGTTCTATTTTTCAGTGTTTTTAATTTTTTTTAGGTCTTTTATTGTGGGGAGTTGTTGTGTACTTGTCTGTGTACGGATGTATTGTGAGTTAAAACTCGGATTTTGCCTTGATAGACTTTCCAGAGAGTCAGACTACTATGTTTTCATAATTTAATATTAATATTTAAGGCTGGGACACTCTTAAAACCTTTACCTATCCTATGTACATTAAGAACTAAAAGTAACCTACAACAGGGGTTAAGGGGTCTAGACTTCGTCCTTACACATTAGCTTAACCTTTTTATATTAACAAGTCTAAGGATTTTTGTGTGTGAAATCTGTAATTTGCCTTTATTATTGAAACTCTCTGGACAAATTTTAGATACTCCGTCCTTCGGCAATGGAGATGCGGTAATTGAGCGACTTAACAGAGTCCTTGAGCTTGGACACCCGCTCCTGGCTGTCCTTCACCTGCTGAACGGTATGGTCGTACTCGTACATCAGCGATGGCATCGCCAGGATGCCGCCCTGAAAGGTCAGCTCCTTGCGCTTCTCGCGAATCTTGGTCCGCTCCAGCTTCTCTCGGTACAGGGTGGAACGCAGGGACCGCTGCCTCTGGACGGTGCTCTTCAGGGTGATCTTCATCAGCTGCAGCTTGTCGCCCAGGGCCAGAGCCTTCTCCCTGTTTTGATGGGTTAGATGGACGTCCATGAGGTACTGGGTGCGCATCTTGGATAGCTCCAGACTGCGTTCTGGAGGGGCAAAGGGAATTAAGGGGAGAAATTCCAGGGAGGACCTTCTACAGCTCACCTTCTCTCTTCTTATCCAGGGCCATCGTTTCATTCTGAAGGGCTATATAGTCCTGGATGCTCACAGTGCTGCTAAGGGTCTCCAGTACCTTGATTTTCTAAGGAAAGAATAGGTTCGGTCTAAGGAAAGATGATCTCATTACTCACCTGCTGAAGGTGGCCCTGGGTGTGCTTCTTGTTGATCAGGATGAGTCGCATGTCGCTGATCTCGTTCCGCTTGGCAGTCATCTGTCGCAGGGCATAGTCGACGAAGCGATGGAGGAACTCGGAGTCCGGGCGAACGAGGTGCTTGCGCACCGTTTGCGACAGTCTCTCATCCGTGATGGAGGCCAGGCTTTGGGCGGAGTGAAGTTCCAGGATCACCTTGTTTATCTGGCGGGCGTGCTGATGCTTGACCGCGTCCAAGTGGTACTTGAGGATGTCCACCTTGGCCAGGGCCTGCATGTAGCGGACATAGTACTGGATTTCCCTCTCCGGTTCCAGCTGGACGAAGGCGCGGTTGTTCTTGACGCGCTTGAAGTATTCCATGAGGCGGCTGGCCAGCATTCCGTTGGTGTACTTCTCGAAGATGTACTGGTCCTTCAACCTCAGCAGCTCGTCCAACAGTTTATTCTTGTCGCACTTCAGCCGGAGTGCGTTCTCCGATTGCTGTTCCTCATATGTGGTGACCAGCCGGCTCAGCAGGTCCTCCACGAACTCCTGAACCATCGCTTCCCGCTCGAGGACCTGCGTTTGGAGTGAATCATCGTCCTCAAACATGACGCCGACATGACTCGACATCGCAAGAAAGGTATCATCGAAGGTTATTACCGCATTCGGCTTGGGCTGAGGGACTGCACTGGGAAAGCCAGGGAGATCGGGTATGTCGGAGAGGTCGGAGGAGCTCCCCTGAGGCGCGGGATCAGCTGCCCCCTCGAAATCCACTTCGAAATCCGAGCTAGACTCTGGGCTGGGGACCGCCTCTCCAGTCATGGGATCCACAAAATGGCCGGTATCCTCCAGACTTAAGTTACCAACTGAACTGGTGGCCGATAATCTGTGCCAGGACTCGGGCTCCTGCTCCTCCGATATGTCCGACAGGCTGGGAATCTCAAAGTTGCGCAGAAAATCGGACTTCAACTCGAGGGAGTCCATGGATTTGATCGTTCTGCAGGATACGAGCGACCTGAACGATGGGACGTCCATAATGTTTAGCGACTCGTTATCCTCAGTGTCGTACTTGGGATCCTTGTAGAAGATATCGTCGTGTTCATCGAAGTCACCCTCGAAGACGGGCGCAAAGACTCCCTTCGTTTTGGGTCCCTTCAACGTCTGGGGGGATCTGTCCACCTCTCCTTCGGCCTCAACATCCGGGTACTCAATGTTTCCCCAGATCACGGGCTCGATAACCGGTGGCTCCTCCATTGGGGCCTCTTCTCGGTCCTCGTCCTCTAGCTCCTCCTCCTCCTCCCCTTGGTCATCCGTTTGTGGAAGCACAACGGGGGGAAGCATTCGGAAGCGATGGGTTCTCGCATCCTTGAGGCGCTGCTTTCGCTCCAGATCTAATTTAATCCTCAGTGTTTCCTGCGATACAGCACTTTTGAGTTCTCCAAGTCCGCCTTCAGTGACTTCTCTCAGTCCGCCCTCAGTGACTTCTCTCAGTCCGCCCTCAGTGACTTCCTTCGCTTCGCCTTCAGTGGCTGCGCCTTCAGGGGCTTCGCCTCCAGTGTCTCCGCCTTCAGTGGCTTCGCCTCCAGTGACTTCCTCTTCTTTAAGTTTGGAGCTAAAGGTGAGTTTTTGTTTGGTGTTCTCCATGTCGGGGCCTTCCTCCGCCGGCTCCAACTCGGGCGGTGGCCCTGTCTCCTCCCGAACCCTGGGCTCGTCGGGATTTATTTCCACTGATTGAGGGTTCTCCTCGAGCTGGGAACTCTCTTTGGTTTCGGGAGGCGAAACCACGGGGACAATGGCAATCTCCTCCTGCTCTGCAGTTGCCTCAGTGGTCTCGAGGACCTGCGCAACTTCCGTGGTGGACTCGGGGTCTTGGGCCATTGTGTATATGTTTTTGTGTGATTTTTAAGGTTGTTTTTTATAATGTTTTTTAAGGTTTTTTTAAGTATTTTTTTGTTTTTTTTTTATGTATTTCTTAATGTGTATTTTTATGTTTTGTTAAGTGTATATGTACCTATCGGTGTTTTGTGTTTGAGTTTATTGTTGATACTGACAACTAACATAAAAATCATAGAAGAGCTAGATGTAAAGTTTAACGTATAAATTTATATATATTTACAGGTTTAATTTATTTAATTAAGGCAACATTTTAAAGTATTTACTTCGCAGCGATTGGTTAAGAAGAATGGCATACTTTTAGGCTTTTGTTTTAAAGAAAGCATGTCTAGGTAGATTTTTGATGTAAAAATTAGAAATTCGAGGATATTTAATGAGTGCTTTTATTATAAGAAATATATTTAACAAAATATAAAAGAGAAGGTAATTTTATACTCCCATAACTACTCCTTTAAGTAACTTGAAAACTCCTTTTTTCCACCAAAAAGTTCTCTCTAATTTAAACCACCATTTCCTTTCTTTTTATCACCATCTGCGGTCCAATTTGGAGTCCTAAGTAAATCTTGGGAGAGCTTTAAAGTTGATTGATCGTCGCCCTTCGTGGGCGCCTGGTGCTGGTCTTGTGTGGTAAACTTTATGACATTGATAAATTTTTAATAAATATGACAAAATGTTGGCCAAACAACGCGCTTTAATTCTGCCTCATGCCGGCAGTTATCTTTATTTTTTAGGCCAACACCAGGTGCCGGCCCGATATACATAAAAGTGGTGCAGTGCTGGAGAGTGTAATTTGCATAGAAAGCACTGCAGCAGCACTTGGAATGGATTTCAGGTCTTAATACTTTCCGTTTGATTGTCTTGCCGTGGAAATTGATTCAGCAAAATGCCAAATTGCTTTAAATTATGCATGAGTCGGCGACGTTATCCCTGGCTCCCAGATCCCAGGCTCCCTCATCCCAGGCTCCCTGTTCCCTGGCTCCCTGTTCTCTGGCTCCCTGTTCCCTCACTCCCTGACTACCCACTCCCCGTTGCCTTTGATGTTCGGAGGACATCTGGGAATCATATTCAATAAGTCGGATCTGCAGGCAACTTTTTTTACGACATTATGACAGACGTAGCCAATCCCCTTTGATGGCTGTTAAATAAATTTGTTTTCGATTCCGCTTAAGCGCCAGCCTTGCCTCCTTTAAGTCCAACTCCAGGTGAATAATAGTCGAAGTCCTCCCTGATGGGCTTTTAATAGCCAGGTAAACACTGGCGACGGAATAATTGCCCCTGGACATTCGTCAAGGGGGTTACTCGCTTACACATGAGGCCTCCGTTTTGGGCCAATTGCCCAGTCCGCTCACGTCTTGGCCCAAACCCCGGCTATTTATCATGCCGGCCGGAACTTTTCGAGAATCCTTTTTCTTTTTTTTTTTTTGCTCTCCCGTTTGTTTGCCTACGACGCCGCCTAGCATTAAGTGGCCTTTAAGGCTCAGCCGGCTTCGGTTTTCAGTATCTCAGTATCTCGCTATCCGGCGGATACTTGGGAGAGCTCTTGAACTTGAATCTTCTCGGCACGCTTCAATTACGCCGGCACGTTCCGCCTCCGAAATTGTAATTTACGAGTGTTTCTGTCTTGTGCACTGCGAGAAACTTGATTTAATTAAATCAGGTCAGAGTTTGGCTGTTTAATTAAAAATAGAACAGATTTTTAATGTGTATTTTCAAGTAAGTAAACAACATATTTCCTAGAAATAACTTCTGATTTCGATTTTCATATAATAGTAGCTTAAGGCATGTTTTTATATTGATTAAATATAATAAGGTGGCACATATTTTTCTAATCCTCAATCTAAATCTGCCAATTAGTGTACTATTTATAAGAAAAATATTGATATAGATCAATTAGCTCATGACTCACTGTTTACGAATTATAAATGTTGTTTACGTTTGATAAGAAATGCTTGAAATGCGACACAAAAAATGTGATGCTAAAATGCGATACAAAATGCTTAGAGGCAAAACATTCCAGGAAACCTTATAAATTGAAAATATAAAATTTAAAAAAATTAAACGAAAAGGAAATGGAAATATATATTTCTTAGAAACTAGATTTAAACGAACAACGATTAAAAAAGGGTTAGGGGGGACAACTAGGCACAAGTTTTCATTAATTAGAGGCTTCACAAGAACCTTGAAAGAGACAACTATATGTGTTTTTCGGTTCGGATTTTTTTCGTAGTGCAACTACGGTCACACTGACT
>JAEIIF010017843.1:0-23373 GCA_018874455.1 Drosophila trapezifrons | reverse complement strand
AAGCCTCTAATGAAAACTCGAATTAATGAAAACTTGTGCCCTGTGTCATAAGGCCATTAAGAGTTTTGGAAGAACCATTCGAAACAAAGTGGATTTATCAATGATATTTTAACTAAGAATCAGAATACATTAAACGAAATACTCTGTTCTGCATTTTATATTAAAGAATTTCGTGTCTGTTCGTTATATCAATAAACCATATGCAAAGTTAGCTTATTCCAAAATATAAAGCGAAAAAAAGTCCGTAATGTAGATTTAGCTTAGTGTTTCTCTCAGTGACAGACAGCAGCCAGACATTTGGCATTCTTGATTGCCCTGAGTGCACCTGCCCATGAAGTAACCGGATTGAATATCCATCACCCAATATCAATCGAATATATTGGGGTTGTAAGATTGACAAATCATTGGAAGCATATACTATTTCGATACTGCAGTATAATATGTAAGTCTACCCTCAATAGGAAATGGGTTTTCATTAAAGATTATATAGCCTAAAGCGAACCATAAACTATTGACCAAAGTAATAAAAGGCTCCTGGTATAAGCTTTAGTTTGCAATTCAAATATTGAAAAACAATCAAAAATTATAAAAATACCTTGCTTAATTGATTAGATATAGCTTCGTTTTATTTTATATGAATACTTGAACATTTCCTCTACTTGATAAATATATGGAATCGTTCAAGCTACCAACTGAACCTTAAGTAAATGGATGACTTTGTTTTTCTGGCTGGCTTTTACTGCACTTCGGTTGCAGTTCCAGCCTGGTATCGGATTTCCACTGTCAAGCAGACAAAGCCGGCCACCACAAAGCCAACCCACCCAATCCCATTTAATAGGTTTGCATTTCTTAGCCAAGGCGGTGGTTCCCCTCAGGTCCATGCTGCTAAGCTCGTGCACAGAGAGAAATTCAATGGTGGTCCTTAACCGTTTTATTTATTTCCCATTTCTTTTTCCAGATTGTACGACGCCGATCCCGCCGCGCCCGCATGTGGAACATGGGGCTGCTGTTCCTGATCTACTATTGCGTCAGCATCTATTCCGCCAAGGGCGACACAAAAGAGATGCCCATTCCCCTGGACGTGGGCGCCCTGGCCGAAGATGCCGGTGATGCGGAGGCCAACGGAGAGGTGCCCCCAGAGATACCTGCCGAAGGCAATACCGAGGATAGCACCGTGCTGGACACCACACCATGGCCAGAGGTGAGTAGTGTCCTCCTCTTTAGCCTCTCCCGAATCCCAATCACCCAATTACCTTTTTCCCAGGCGCAGGGCACCACGCAGGCCACTCATGTTCACGGAGCCGTTCCCACCTGGCGACCCAAACGTGACAACTGCACGCCGCCGGCCATTGAGCAGTTCCCGCAGCCGCTGATGAACAAGTGGGCGCGGCGACATGGCGGCCTCATTCTGCACATCCTGGTGGCCGTCTACACCTTCTTCGGCCTGGCCATCGTGTGCGACGAGTACTTTGTGGCCAGTCTGGACCGGCTATGCGAGGGTGAGCTCTGTCTACCTCTTTGTCGTGAGAATTCCTAACAAACTTTGCATTTGCAGAGCTCAAGCTGTCGCCGGATGTGGCGGGAGCCACGTTCATGGCCGCCGGAAGCTCGGCTCCGGAGCTGGCCACCGTGGTGATTGGCGTGTTCTTTGCCAAGGACGACATCGGCATCAGCGGAGTCATCGGCTCGGCAGTGTTCAACATCATGTTCGTGATCTCCGTCTGCGCCCTGTGCTCGGGCACCGTCTGCCAGCTGAACTGGTGGCCCCTGGTGCGGGACTGCTTCTTCTACTGCGTCTCCATTCTGGTGATGCTGATAATCATCTTCAACGACGTCATATCCTGTGTAAGTTCCGTTGTTCCAGGCGAAGTGCCACCGATCCTCATCAGATTCTCCTCTATTCTCCTTGCAGTTCGAGTCAGTGGTGATGCTGCTGTGCTACGTGGGATACTGCGTGGCCCTTCACTTCAACACGGAGCTGGAGCGGTGGGCCCTGGGCCTCAACCTGCCCTTCAAGCTGCCCAGCAAGGAGGAACAGTCGGCCCTGGTGACCTACAAGAACGTGCCGGAGGGCTCCTATACCCAGGGCAGCGCTGGCCAACCCCAGGGACAGCAGCAGACGAGCCTCTCAAAGGATCCCAACGAGGGCCGAGCCGCAGAACCGCAGAACGAGTACCAGAACTACAGCGATCCCAACGCCGGCTGGGACCCGAACTCCGCCTGGGGAGAGGAGAGCCAGCCGAAGCCGGTGGTCAGTGCTAGATTCAACCCGCCGCCGGTCGACGACTGGGGCGCCAGCCAGTTCGGTCAGGATCAGGGGCAGGAGAACATGGCCTACAATGCCGACCAGCCCGAGTCAGTGGTCACCGGGGAGGCGGCGGCAGCGGCAGCAGCTTCCAAGAGCGGGGCTCAGGTAGTGGCCACCGCGGCGCCCGGCGGAGTTGAATACTACAAGTCGACGGACAAGCAGCGAGAGCCGCGCCCCGATCCCCTGATCCGACCCACGGAGGGCGGTATGCCAGCACTGGTCGCCTGGTATGTGGTATATCCGATTCACTTCCTCTGCAAGAAGACGATGCCCGACTGTCGGCAGAACCAGTACCGCAACTGGTACCCCTTCACCTTCCTGCTCTCGATGGTATGGATCTCGTTCTACTCGTACTTCATGGTCTGGATGATCACCGTGATTGGGTCCACGCTGGCCATCCCGGACACCGTGATGGGTCTGACGTTTGTGGCCGCTGGCGTGTCCGTCCCGGATGCCCTAAGCTCAATAGCCGTTATCAAAGAGGGCTACGGCGACATGGCCGTGTCGAACGCGATTGGCTCGAATGTCTTTGATATACTAGTGTGCTTAGGTCTCCCCTGGTTCATACAAACGGCCATCATAAAGCCCGGCTCCCACGTCAACGTAATATCCAAGGGTATGTACTCCTACTCCCCCACGTAGCCCCCGTAGCTGCCTGTGTGTCCACCTAACTCATAGTACTGCTCGTCGTGTGTCCAAAGTATGTGGTATGCCTGGCATGAGTGTCCTAGCTGTTCTCCTAGCTGCAACCCGGAATCCGCTCCAAGTCTAATCTCTGAGCCCTCTCTCTCTTTCTCTTCCAATGCTCGTCTTTTTCTCCGCGATTTCCCTTGCAGGACTGGCCTACTCCACGCTGTCGCTCTTCTCCACCGTGGTCTTCTTGATCCTGTCGACGCATTTGAACGGCTGGAAGCTGGACAAGCGACTGGGCATCATTCTGATGGTCTGGTACCTGTTCTTCATCACGCTGGCGTCGCTCTACGAATTGAACGTCTTTGGCTACATGAACCCACCCGAGTGTGCCAGTGAGTGTCCTTCTCTTAGGATCTGCCAGAGCAATGCTAACTGGCTGTTTGCTTCTTTTCAGGCGAATTCTAAGCATTCCCATGATGACGACAGAAACGCACTTATGATTTCACTACCAGCACCAAGTACCATATATACATAGATCAGGAATGCCCAAGCCGAGCACCTTGGGGTCCTTGCGTATTTAGAGCTCTTTCAGAACAACAGAAGAGAGTCTAGGGTGCACTAAAGCCATGAGAGGGCATCCCTGTTATTGATAAATACATATAGAGTCGTTCATAGCCGCAGCTAAAAAGATAAACCTAAATCACTGCAACAACTCGATCGGAGGGAGGAGAAGTTTGAGTAACATTTACCTAACGTTAATTAGAGGACAAATTGAATACTCAAAGCGCGTTTTACATGAATTTTTACATTGCACCAAGAGACATAGGAGACGATAAACCAAAAAGATAAATTATATAAATGTACATGTATATTATATTTATTAATATGTATTTAAATGATATTTAGGCAATTAACAAACTATATATGTATGTACAACGGAGGAGGAGTATACATAAAGCATAAATAGCAACTGTAGATAGGGAGACAAATGTATGTTATTAAGAACAACAACAACAATAAATTAGCGATTGTTGCTAATGGTTTTAAGGAACAAGTCGAACAACAGAACAACGCAAGATGTCCCACACACCACACACCACAATCGCAGCCCTTTGCGATTATAAATGCAACCTTATTTAGTCGCATTTGTGTATATACTTTTTTATCACACCGCTTTCTTAACAAATCGATTGATTATAGACTTCAGTTGTACGTATATTCCTGTAAAAAGCCCCTATATGGTTTTCTAAGACACCAAGACACTCGCAGATTCCCGCGGAGACGCCTCCCGGCGGGCCAAGTTGACCAGCAGTACGAATAGAATATCACGTGGCAGACCAGACAGATGTGGAACCAGAACAACGAATTTTGTTGAATTTAAGATCGGATATATTTTGTTTTAGTTCTCTTTAAGAAGGTACTAGCATACATCAAATGCGTATGTGTCTATTTTTGTTAAATACTCATCTTAAGATGCAGCCGATGATTTACCGAAACGTCCTAGGTTTGGCAATGACAAAGGATAAGGAAATGATAGGCTAAGGCAGTGAGGAGCAAAGAAATTATACCTAATGGCAATTAATCGCGTCAATTTTGTATTGTAAATAATAACCAGAGCATAAAGCATACATTATGTTATGAAACGAATAGTAAACACTTAAAGTCAATTTGTGGTGCAATTTATGTGCACAATCGGCACAGTTCCCGTTCTAGTTTCTTCCGGAATAAGTATTTTATTTTATTTACAGGTTTCGAGTATTTATCTAGTGAATTCAAAGAAGAAACTTAAGTTATTTTCCCCACATTTTACGGGAACCAATCTAAATGTTTGCAAAAAAAAAAAAAAGAAACCCTTTTCTGAGTTTACAATAATTATTTGCTTAATCTAGCATAAAATATGTATCCGAATCGACGGATACCCAATTAATCTGTCAATGTTTGAACCCCTTAAAGAAAGAAAAATCATATAATGCTATATATGTATGTTCGTTTAATCAAAACAAAAAGTGAGCCGGTTAAGGATCACTTTAAAATGGCAATTTGCATTATTTTATGAAACGAATCGTCTAGTTGATGCTTTCAATTTTCTGTTGTTTGACTCTCATTGAGCCAGTTAATGCACACTATACACACACACACGATCTCGTTAGCCGTTTGGGCCATCCCAGCAACTCAATTCGAACCGATTCCAGCTGATTTTCCTCCATTTAGGGAAGACTCCAGACGGATGAGACACAGAATCAGTATCAGATGTTAGCTGAAAGCAACGTGTAAGACAAATATATACTATACACCTAATATATACACACATATAGCCAACAGATGCAAATCATACTTACGTAGTGAGCCATGCACTGCTATATGGACGCGCTCAAATCATAGTCAAATACTAACATACACATATTACACGATCAGGATCAAGGATAGTGCTTAAGCATGTTGAAGGAGCCGAATCGAAACGAAACGAAATGAACCGAAACGAAACCCATGTAACTGACTTCTATAATTTACCCAGCCAACTTCCTGAAACGAGTTAATCGCAGACCTAACATAGACATAAACGGAAACCATCGTTACACAATAAATCGTACGAACAATCGCCTGTTGAAGATCCCCTCTTATAGTACCCATATAGCTGATACTTGAATACTACTTATACATACACCAAAGAAACAGGCCACAGCGGTGGCTCTACGAGGTTCTTCCCTACTCTACTCTACAAATAGTCGATCCAGAAGGTTTTTGCAGGACAAACTGTCGATGTACAATGCACATGCTTCCGCAGGACATGCAGCTCCCCCAGTTCAGACCGAAACTTGTGGATCACACGATACTCCATTACTGTACAATAATTAAACAAAACAAATAGTTGAGGAGAACGCTAGGTGTTTTAATTAAAAACTTCAATTAGCGTTTCAATTAATCAAGAGAGATTAGTCGTTTAATAAGCCGTTGAACCGTTACGATCGATATGTGTACATGCATATGGTCGGTGTTTGATTGAAATTATTTTAAATGTACACACCCTCGAGAGATTTAAATCCAGTATATTTCGTGTTACTTTTAACTGTATCTAATGCAAAATTGCAATCTATAAGAGAAATATATACGCGTATGTGTAGAGGTACTTTATTTATTGATGAGGATCATGTTTACCTAAGCATAGCGGGGCAAGGAGGACACAAAACAAAACAAAACACTTATATATGAAGGCGGAAACTTTCCCTAAACAACATATGCAATGTACAATAATTGTTACATTTACTTACATACTATCTAAAACATGCTATACAATAAACGATACAATATATGTTTACATCTGACATTTGTGTTAATTACGACTATAATTGTTTGCAAAAACTATATTAAAACCTATCAAATTAAAATTAAATCAAAATGTGGACGAGTGTGTTTCAAATTCAAATTCGGAGCGACAACTTCAAGTTATTGGTGAGATCGAAAGAAAAACTATTGCTAATACACAAAACTGTTGATGTTATGTTTAGTGAATTCCGGAATGAATAAATGCATAAATATACATTTAGAATCTGCAATTCATTTCTGTGTTACTTATGCGGCTTTACCTGTCAAATTCCTTAATTTAATGTAACACATCTTATGATTACTTCATGTTTAATTATTCTGCTTCACCCAACAAAAAATGTTGTGAAGTTTGAAAAGTAGTTTGTTGCAGATACCACAACAACGCATTCAAGAAGACAGATCAAACAACGATCTAAGTGTATAGCAAACTGATCGGTATAATTCCCAACTTCATATTCCGTGAGTTGCACGCATAAATAGAGGCAGTTACTTGTTACCAGACCCCAAAAGAAGCTGATACAAATTCTAGCAGCATTTGAAACACTAGGAATTTTTTTAAGATTTCCCTGTTATTAAGATAATAGAGAAGGATGTTAAACATCTGGACCTTCCATCATCGAATGCTACAGCCGTGTAATGGACCCTCTATTGGAAGAAGATAATGTATGGGTTAGCGACTGATTAATGATGAAAGTATGCTATGGATTCCATGTCACTCTGAAAGTTTAAATTTCTGAATTCGCTCGGACAGGACAGCTTAAATCAAAATGAAGAAGAATGTAAACGCCAAATTCGCCGTTACAAGCTATGTGTGTGTATGTACCTGGAACGGCGAAAGCTTGGCCACCTGGCAAGCCCAGCTGTAGAGCAGCGGCGCACGCACTAAAGCTCCCTCTCTCTCTCTATCTTTATCGCTTTCTCTTCCGCCATTCTCTCTCTGCATCGCCCTTTTCCAGCTCTCCCAATGTCCCATGTAGAAGCACGCCCACCACAACCAGAAGCACCACCACCACATCTCATGGTGTCAGCCGAAATAAGCAGAACGAGGAGGGAAAGCTTTCTGGAGCAGCAACCGGCGGCAGCTGGTCGGTCGTGGGTTCGCTCCGGTGTCTTCCGTTCCCGTTCGGCTTGGTTCAGTCGTCGATTCACAGCCAAAGTGGTAGCAGTACGTGTCCGTGAGCAGCGTGTGCTTTTGTGTGTAAGTTTGCCTCGTCTGGAATCGTCAAGTTCAGCCCCACACTTGCACACACCCATCCAGCGAAGAGAGCGAGTGTGTGTGTGCTGGCAGCTACCTGTTCATCGCCCTGCGATAAGAGCGCCATGGATTTGTCCAATATCCCATCATAATCGCAGAGAAATTATATAACTTTCGAACATTTCGAGCACATAATCGAACGAAGGCACTGACATTCTGACAACTGGCCATCAACCTTCGAAATCCCCAGTGTCTACATAGCGTATATAGGGGAGCGGCGAATATATATACGTTTAGCCGTGTATATGCGCAAAGAAGCGTTCTCGCCACAAACTTGTTTACCAGCGATAAGGCGACGCAGTTGGGTCACAAGCATCGGCGGCGCTGATAAGAGCAGCAGCTTCCAGAGCCGGATTCAGGGAGTTGAGAGTCAGACTCGCCACCGAAAAACATCTCAGCTGATCAGGCCCGTTTCCAGATTTTCACTTTCGTCCAGATTTGGCGAAAGTGGTTTCCAAAAACCAAGGTCATTCACTGAGTAGATTGCAAAAGGGATCTCTTTCTTTTATAATTTACTTAGATGCAGATATATTCTTAATTATGGAAGATTTTAAAACTTTAGTAAGCAAACGATAAATCATTATATGTTGGATTTTTGAAAATTGTATTCTTTTAAAAAAGTTTACTTAGTGCTTGTACAGAAACTCAATTTTTCAAGCTTTTGAAGTTTTTTTATTATCACGATATTATGATCAATCCGCCCCGTTAAATTTATTACCGGGCACTATTACCTAACATTGGAATGATAAGATTTGATTAAAGTAATATCTGGTTTGCAGTATATATGTATATTTATAGACCTGTAGAATACTTCAGAACAGAAATGAATGCTTGATTTCTTATAAATATCACTCTAAAGCTTTTCATATTCTATAATTTAATAATAATAAATAAGAAAATGCTTACGAACACATACTTATGTATGTAAATACCTAAACTCAATTTAATTCATGCATTTAATGTTTTTCTATTTAACTTAGCTACTTTAAAATGTTAGGTAAACAAAAAATACCACATAAAACTTATAAATAAATAATAGTAATAGCAAGAAAGTTAAATCTTATTGAACTAAATTCACATGAGAATGTGTCTTGACGTTTGTAAACATTTGTGATTAGAGTATTTGTGATTTAGTGCTATTTATATTTTTGTATTTCTTATAAAAAGTATATTTTTAATGCTACAAGGTTGAACTCTTATAAGCGTAGTGCTAAAACTGAACTATAGAAAAAACAATTACTGTAAGCTCCCCCGTAAACAGTACCTGCGATCCGCCTCTGTCCAATTGCTCGTTGCCAGGGAGCCGAATTAGTTTCGGCGATAGATTTCCTGGACCGCACTCAATTAAATTAAGGCAGAGACCTTCGACTTCAACAGATCCCCCTCGATTCCACACCGATAAGATACGCTACTCAATGGGTCTACAAAATTATAACCCCACTATCTTTGCAGGCAGAGCAGATTCGACGACGGCCCGACCATGAGCCCCCTTCCCCGAGTCAACATCGACGAGCCCAAGTATGACCAGGACACATATGTCGGTCGGGCCAAGCACTTCTTCCTGGTCACCAATCCGCTGAACGTGCTGGCATCCAGCGCGAAGCTGGAGGAGGCCCGCCAGATCGTGCTGAAGTACCGTGCCGGCAAGGATGTGCCCGAGTGCCAGACCATCGATGATGTGTGGCGCGCCAAGTACCTGTACGACTCTGCCTTCCACCCGGAGACGGGCGAGAAGCAGATAGTGTTCGGACGCATGTCCGCCCAGATGCCCATGAACACGGTCATCACCGGCGGTGAGTGTGATGTGCCCCTCAATTGGGTCATCTATGCGAGCTTTTGCTTCCGCACAGTGTGTGACGCGCGCCTTAATTCGGGCACAACAACAATAACAATAACAATGCTGAGGGCGATACTAATGATTTCCATTTCCATTCGCAGGCATGATGGCCTTCTACAAGAGCACCGGCGCCGTTGTCTTCTGGCAGTGGTTTAATCAAACGTACAATGCCGTTGTCAACTACACAAACCGTTCCGGAACGACGCCTATCAGCCAGCAGTAGGTACCGATCCGCCACCGCCGCTGTGCGCCCCACTAATCCATCATCCATCCATCCATTCGCCTCGCCTACAGGCAACTGGTGACCTCTTACTGCCTGGCCACCGGCGGAGCCCTGGCCACGGCACTCTCGCTGAACAGGGCGGTGAGGAACATGAATCCGCTCGTGGGACGCCTAGTGCCGCTCGTCGCGGTGGCGGCCGCCAATTGCATCAACATCCCCTGCATGAGGATGCAGTAAGTCCAGACACCACTTCTTCTTCAAAAGTGTTTTTCTTATCTAAGCGTTCTTTCTTTCAGGGAACTGCGGAACGGAGTTGTACTGCTGGACGAGAATAACGCTGAGATGGGAATCTCCAGAAAGGCGGCGGCCGTGGGCATCTCGGCCGTCATTCTGAGTCGAATCGCCATGGCCATTCCCGGAATGAGTAAGCCATTCGTAGAAAGTTTAGACCAGATACCATAACAATTACGTGTACCTTTCCTTGCAGCCCTGACCCCGATGCTGATGAACACCCTCGAAAAGCGGGGTTTCCTGGCCAGGTTTCCGCGCTCCAACGCCCCTATCCAGACGCTCTTCTGCGGCTTCGTGCTGATCTTCGCCACGCCTCTCGGCTGCGCCTTCTTCAAGCAGCGGGCGGACATCAAAGTCAACAGTTTGGAGTCGGAGGTGGCCGACAGCATCAAGACGAAGCGTCCCGAACTGGTCACCGTGTCGTTCAATAAGGGCCTCTGAGCCCTGCGAGCAATCCTCGAGCTTACAAAGACAATATCGTTTGGCCTGGCCTATTTATTTACTCACCACGCATTTATTAGCATTTTGCCAGCTGAGTTTCGTTTGAAATACTCATGGGAATACTTCCCTTCGCCCACGCACGTTCATATGTTTGAGACGATTGACCCGCGTCTGAACAGGAAGCGGAAGCGGACATTTGAAAAATATACGTATATGAATGTGAAAGAAGGAAAGAAACCAAACAAATAAATTTCTGTTAACTTGCATTTAAGCGGGCAGTTCTCAAAACCAATTGCATTAGCGGGAATTATAGCTCTTTTTCAGGTTCATTTGGCCATTCAAAAATTAAATTAAAGCGCGGGCAAAATGCAGTGTGCTCGCCAGGTTTTCCGATCGAAATGGTGAAATAGCCAGAAAAAGAAGCGTTATTTCTCAGGTCCACAATAAAATGTTATAATAAATATAATTTAAATAAATTTAAACACAAGCAATCTGAAAACAACTCAAATAAAAATGCCATAGAAAATAAAAATAACAACTGTATTTAAATTATTTCGAAAAAAAAACGGTCTTACGCAAAATTGTATAACAGTTTATAAAGGCTTACCGATATATCGTATTTATTAATCGTTATCGGCTCGGTAATCGATATATCACATTATTAATCGTTATCGGCTTGTCACCCTGGCTTATGCTCGGCTTGGGATTTTGTTTTTATTTAATTAAACTATAATTTAGGGCAGTTGATTACATTTATTTATTGCAATTGGTTAGTAGAAGTGTCGGTAACGCGGAAACACCGTTGTGCCAGCAGCAGCATATCGACGCGCGTGATTTAAAGTCTGAGTTTTTCTGGGGAGCAACCGTAATTAAGGTGTGGTTTTTTTTAGACACTTGACTAAGTAAGAATTTAATTAGGAAGGGGCGGTGCCGCCACTTAAGGACACTTGTCGCTTTGATTTAATAGTGACGTGCAGCTGGCAATAAACTAGCACTATTATTATTTAAAATAGTCTGGAAAAGATGACTTATTTGAACGACTTCATCGGGGCTTACGACCACGCCTAAGCACACGCACGCACACCAGTGCGCAGACACGTAATGATGACACTAACACCTAGCTAGCGATCTTCGGATTTGTTTACTAACCCATTGTTTATGCCATTAGTTTGGGGTAAATAAACATGAATATTTACTGATTCCTTCTCTGCTTGCAGATCCAGCCGCGTCGCGAGCAAAATGTGCCTTTAGTCTGCTGCGAGAAGCCATCTGGAGCAGTACCCACCCCACTCGGAATCGGAATCGAGCCAGCGTTAGCATGTCACCCACCAGAGGACTAGCATTGCTAGCGCTCTGTTTATTTGGTCTGGCAACGGCCCAGTTGCCCGGAGACCTGCCACCGGGCCAATTGGACGGACAACTGGGACAGCAAGGCCAGCAGCAGCAGCCGCAGAGCTATCAGCCAAGCTACAACAAAGACTACTCACCGCGCTACAATCCGCTGTACACTGGCCAGCAGCCGGGCCAGGACACCACCCAGTACGACAATCCCCTGCTGGACGGTCAGAATCCCAATAACTACAATGGCTACTACGATGGCAACCGGCCACTAGGCGGCGGCGGAGTGGGAGGCCTCAACGGCGTTGGAGGTGGAGGCTTCAACGGCGTTGGAGGTGGAGGCTTTGCCGGCGGCAGCGGCAATGTGGGCGGACCCGGAAACAACCTGGGCGGCGGTATAGGCGGCTTAGGTCCCCAGTACGACCCCTTTAACCGGAACAGCATCGGCGGCACGGCGGGAGTCAATTACCGCGACATGTACAGCGACGAGGACAACTTCTGCCCGGAACACTGGGTCTCCTTTAGGCAAAGCTGCTATCGCTTCATCCGCTCGCCCAAGCGCAACTGGGCGGAGGCCAAGAAGATCTGCAAGGCCTACAACGCCGATCTGTTGAACGTGGACAACGTGGAGAAGCACGCCTTCATCCTCAAGAACCTCATATTGCAGAACCATCGGCAGAACCGATTCTTCATCTCGGCTAGGCAGACGGGACCGCAGAACTGGGTCAACGATGACAATACCCAGCTGGTGCAGATCGAGGACTCGTTCTCCATGGACGAGAACGTGCCGCTGGAGAACGAGGATCTACACGACAACCGGTTCCTAGTGCAGAACGATCCGAACAACAGGAATTTCAACAACCCGAATCAGTTTTACAACTCGCTCCCCGGCACCGTGAATCAGCGTAATCAGAACAACTTGAGGGGCTTTATAGGTAAGAAAATATAACTCTAACTAATTACTTCGTTATTTTCATATCTTTGTGTCTTTCCTAGGCCCCAACCAGCCGTATGGAGACAATGGCTACATCCGGGACCGTGTGGTCTACGCTTACTCCAAGAAGCGGGATCGCTGGATGTTCATGCCGGCGTACGAGATCGAGCTGAACCTCTTTATCTGCGAATCGAAGGTGCTTTACAGTCCGGACAACGTCAACATTAAGCTGGACGACAAGCGGCCCTATCACTACGGTCTCGATATACGCGACATGGAGCGCATTCCACGAGGACCCTACTTTGTCAAGCAGCCCAACGACACGACCTTCGATGTGAACAAGAACCGGTTGATCAACGATGTGTCCCTAAGCTGCTTGGCCGGCGGCTTCCCCACGCCGTCGTACCTGTGGTACCGCGAGGTCTATGTCAACGACACGCTCGAGTACCAGAAGATTGATCCGCTGGCGCAGGACCGATACACCATATCGGGCGGCAACCTGATCATCTACGAGCCGAAGCAGGCTCTCGACCAGGGCGCCTACCACTGCGTGGCGGAGAACAAGTTCGGCCGCGTTCGGTCCGAGAGTGCGCACTTGAACTTCGGCTTCATAATGGAGTTCAACCTTAAACGATCCTCGGAGACGAGCGAGATGAACTGGGGCAAATCGATATTCTGCGACCCGCCGCAGCATTATCCCGACGTTCGCTACTACTGGGCTCGCGACTACTTCCCCAACTTCGTCGAGGAGGACCAGCGTGTGTTCGTCTCCCGGGACGGCGCCCTCTACTTCTCCTTTATCGAGACGGTGGACAGGGCCAACTACTCGTGTACCGTGCAGACCCTGGTGTCGGACACCGGACGCAATGGGCCCTTCTTCGCGCTGCGCGTAACACCGAACAGCAACTACCAGGCACTGATATTTGCCAATACCTTCCCCAAGGTCTTCCCGGAAGCACCGGTGGCCGGCGACGAGATCCGCTTGGAGTGCATGGCCTTCGGCTATCCCATTCCCGCGTACAATTGGACGCGCCAGAACCAGCCGCTGCAACGTAACGCCTACACCATCAACTACGGCCGCGTTCTCGTCATCCAGAATGCGACGACGAACGACAACGGCGAGTACACCTGCACGATCACCAATCCGCGCAAGACGCTGACGAAGAGCATCTACATCAACATCCAGATGCGTCCCGAGTTCACCATTCCGCTCAAGGATATGATCAAGGATTACAACAGCGACGTGACCTTTATATGCGAGGCCTTTGCGATTCCAGATGCCAACTACACGTGGTACAAAAATGCCGAACTTCTGGACCCGCTGAACATCAATCGTGACCGTTACATCATCCAGGACAATGTGCTGACCATCAAGTTTCTGGAGAAGGATAAGGACGAGGGAATGTACCAGTGCGGAGCCAAAAATCAGCTGAAAACTTCATTCTCTTCGGCGCAACTCCGAGTGCTCTCCATGAAGCCATCCTTTAAGAAGCATCCGCTCGAGGCCGAGGTCTATGCGGTCTACAATGGCAACACCACCATCGTCTGCGACCCTGAAGCCGCCCCACGCCCTAAATTCCAATGGAAGAAGGACGGCCAGGTCTTGGGCTCGGGTGGCCATCGGCGCATCCTGCCCAGCGGCACACTGACTATTGCGCCAACGTCGCGGGACGACGAGGGCGTCTACACATGCATAGCATCGAACCAGGCCGGCACGGATGAGTCTCATGCTCGCGTTATTGTCTTACGTACGATACATTCAACATTCATTTAAATATTCCTCGTTTAACTCGCATGTTTAACCATTTGCAGAGGAGATCCGCTTTATGCAGACTCCGCCGCAGCGCATTGTGACCAAGGAACACGACCTCATCTACCTGCACTGCGAGGCTGCCTTCGACCCGTTGTTGGACATCGCCTACGTGTGGAAGCAGAACGGAGAAGTGCTGAAGAACAACCATGACGGCACTGGACGCATTGTGAGTACACTGTAAACGTTAACCGCTGCTAAATTTGGTGTGAGACGGCAAGATTTTCTTTTTAGATTGTGGACTGGAACAGCTTGACCGTGCACAACACCACCATGCGGGACGCCGGCGACTACGAGTGCGTCGTCAAGTCGGCTGTCAACGAGATCACCAGCAAGACGACTGTTGTCATTGAGGGAGCACCCGGAGCTCCAGGCGGCGTCCAAGTCATTCAGATCAGCAAAACGAAGGCGATCATCGAGTGGGTGGACGGAGCGAACAACGGACGCGCCATCCGCTACTACAACATCTTGGGACGCACCAACTGGAACCGCACCTGGGTTAATGTCTCAACGCATGTGCAGGCGCGCGAGGTGGATCGCTATACATCGCGCCAACAAGCCGAGGTGATCAACCTGACGCCCTGGTCGGCCTACGAGTTCAGTGTGACGGCCGTTAACGATCTGGGTATCGGTACCCCGTCCGCTCCATCGCCGATCTACAGCACCTACGAAGACAAGCCCTATATCGCGCCGCGTAATGTGGGCGGCGGCGGCGGCAAGATCGGCGACCTGACCATCACCTGGGACCCATTGCTGCCGCAAGAGCAGCATAGCCATGGCATACGCTACAAGGTATTCTGGAAGCTCAAGGGGGCTCTGGAATGGGCTTCGGACGAGATTAAGAAGCAGCATATGGGCATAGCAGTGGTCAATATTCCGCTCAACAACTACTACACGCAGTACGAAGTCAAGGTGCAGGCCATCAACAACATCGGCAAGGGACCGGAGAGTGCCGTCGCTGTCATCCACTCCGCCGAGGACATGCCACAGGTGGCTCCGCAGAAGCCCTTCGCGCTCGCCTTCAACTCCACCTGCTTCAACGTCACCTGGCAACCGATTGACATGTCCCGCGAGAACATTCGTGGCAAGCTCATTGGCCACAGGGTAAGATATATACCGTCTGCATTGCACTGCGCCGTGCTAACTGTTTTGCTTTAGTTGAAGTACTGGAAGACTACGCACCAGGAGGAAGACTCTGTGTACTACCTGTCGCGTACTACGAGAAATTGGGCACTGATTGTCGGTCTGCAGCCGGACACCTACTACTTTGTGAAAGTCATGGCGTACAATGCCGCGGGAGAGGGTCCCGAAAGCGAACGTTTTGAAGGTTGTTTTGTGATTACACATCAATGAAATTATGGGTTACTAAATTAATTAAACCTTCTCAGAGCGCACATACCGCAAGGCCCCGCAAAAACCGCCGTCTTCCGTTCACGTTTATGGAATAAACCCGTCTACGGTGCGGGTTGTATGGCGATACGTTTCCCCCTCGCAGGACGAGGAACCCATCGAGGGTTACAAGGTGAGTTCGTTGGCATTGCTGTTCCGAAATTTAGCATTAATATTTCTCCATTGCGTTTAGGTTCGCATTTGGGAGACGGACCAAAACATGATCACTGCCAACAATACCATCGTGCCAATCGGACAGAAGCTGGAGTCCTACATCAATACTCTCACGCCCGGCAAGAGCTACAACATGCGAGTGCTCGCCTACAGCAACGGCGGCGACGGCCGGATGTCCAGTCCCACGCTACGCTTCCAAATGGGCAAGACGACGCGCAACGCAGCGAATACGCGTCACGGCCACAACATCAACACGGCGCTAATCTTAAGCACACTGCTACTCATCACCACCTTTTTCTATACAAGCCACTGAATGTAGCACAAATCGAGATGCGTAAGCTTAGGCAGTAAGGAATACGAATACCCGTCCAGGAGTATAAGAAGCGCACAGCCTCGAAACTTATACAGAAACCCAAGAGTCTCGTTAAGAATATAAACAAACAGGTCAAGAAGCATTCCGTAATTACTTTGAAATCGAAAGTAACCAATTTAATTGACTTAGGATTATTAATGCACACAAGAAATGATAGTTTTTACATTATATGACAAACATATTTACAAAAGTTAAAGAAGTGACCTTATATAAGCGTAAGTAGCCCCAGCGGGAAAATCGAAAACATTTGACACATATTTTTTGAACATATTTTCGGAATTAACTACGAAGAATCTGTATTAGAGTAAGATTATATCAGGTTTCAGATATTTATTATGTAATATCCTTATTTCTATTCGTCCTTTTTGTAAACTTCTATGTCCTGTAAATGCCATTCCGTCCATTTTACAGAATTTCTGAAACAAATAAATGTATACCTTTCCAAGTATTTACATTTTAAGTGTTATTCTTGCGACTTGAAGGGAGGGAGTGTGGTTGGTATGCGGGATAACACTTTACAAACCCAAGGAGGTGAAATCTGCTTACAAAATTTAATTTTTTATGATTTTAAGACCAGAAGTATCATATGATAAATTGTCCCACTATGCAAATAATAAATACATTCTTTTAAGTTAAAAATCGTGTCAAAACTGTTCGAAACGGGTTTAAAATAAACCAGTTTTTGGTTATTTAATTATTTTAAACTCGGAAAATTCTGATCTAAATTCCTGAACACAAAGTTCAGAATTTTGTATAGCTTTATATTTTTAAACTAATTTTCGGTGGTATCTCAAATTATCTTAAAAATTATAAGACTAACATTATTTCCGAAAAAGGTTTTTGTGATCTCTGATCAGCATAACGGTATTTTTAGCGATATGATATTGTAACGGTAATTTTAGTAGTGTATTTATCACAATTTCGCATTTAGTATTTTTCTGTATTTTCGGCCGGGCCCCATGTGGCTTTTTTGGCGCTCTAGCCGTGGCCACACTGGAGTGCAGCTTACAAAAGCAAAAGAGTAAAATACATGGTTTAACATGGTTTTATAACGCACATCCAGCTGGAAACGAGAAATAGCGAAGCGCCCAAGGCAAACACGCCCACTCGCGAGAAGAACCGGCAGCGAGGTTAGCACCATGGCCAAGGCGAACGGCTGGAACGGTTGCGGAATGGGCGTGCACGGCAACGGAAGCAGCGTCTCCATACGCTCCGCCTCAAAGTACTCTCGCAGCACGGAGCTGCGACGCGTCGAGGACAACGACATCTACCGGCTGGCCAAGATCCTAGACGAGAACGCTTGCTGGCGCAAGCTCATGTCGATCATACCCAAGGGCCTGGACGTGCAGGCCTGCAGCGCTGCCGGCGGCCTCAACTTTCCGGTGGCGGTGAGAAACGGATTTAAATACACGGCGCAGGACGTTTGCCAGATTGACGAAGCAGCCAACCGGCTGCCACCCGACCAGAGCAAATCCCAGATGATGATCGACGAGTGGAAGACCTCGGGCAAGCTGCACGAACGGCCCACGGTGGGCGTGCTCCTACAGCTGCTGGTGCACGCCGAACTCTTCAGTGCGGCCGACTTTGTGGCGCTGGACTTTCTGAGTGGTGAGTCATTTATATTTCTTGGCCTTATGTACACACATTAATTTATCGGGTTTTTATCTAGAACCCATGCCCGATCGCCCTGCAGACGGGCCGGCAGCTCCCATTAGCCTCGACCTGTCAGAACTACTGGAGGAAGACATGGACGTGGACAACGAGGGACCGGGTTACCAGCAACCAAACAATGCCACCTCAAATGCGGTTGGCCAGGGCAGTGTGGGGCTGAATCTGGACAATTTCGACAAACACATGGTGCCGCGAGACAAGACCGTGCCGCAGCCATCCGAGAATGTTCCGCCCATAGCCCCGCCTCGCGCCTCTCGCCTGCTTAGGGAAAGTGCAAGCTTAAGGAATGCAGCCAGCACAGGGACTGCAACATCGTCGGCGACCGTCCCCAACATACCCAACCTGACAATTCTCAATCCCAGCGAACAAATCGAGGAGCAGCGTCAGCAGCCGCGTCCGCAGAACATACCCAACCTGTCTATACTCATTGCCAGCTCCGCGGATTCAATGACAACGGCGTCGACTTCGTTGGGGAACCCAAGCAACCGAGCCAGCTCCACGGAGCCGCCAAACATACCGCGCATCACGCTGCTGATTGATAACTCCGCCGAGATAAGCACGCCCGCCATTGATGCTGCGGGGAGAGCCGCCGCGGCAGCCAGCCCAGCGGCGAGCTCGAACAATTTGCCAATGATAAGCGCTCTTAATCTGAATACTGACAACGGTGAGACCTCGCACCCAGACAGTAGCAGTTCGGGCAGCTTGAGTAACGATGAGGAAGACGAGGACGACGATGAGGTCGATGGGGAGGAAGGCGACTTTGCGGACGTATCCCTGCCAAATCTGAGCAACTCGGAGCAACCGAACTCCAACAATGACTCCAGCCTGACAACGGTCACTGGCACCAGCGGTGATAACAGCTTCGAGCTGACCAACGACTCTAGCTCGGCCTCAAACGACGATTACGCCAGCAACATTCCAAATTTGAGCGAGCTGCAGCACTAGGGAAAGTGACGACGCGCCCGTCCATGGAGCAGATTTCCACAAGCCAGACATTCCATTTCGTTAACCATATTAGCCTAAGTTACGTTTTTACTACCTGCGCGTATTTATGTTCAGCCGAAGACGACATCGGCCTGTAAATGCGGACCTAGTTATATATTATGCATACTGTGTAAGGTCCAAGTAGAATCTAAGATTCAGGGCAAGCTTTCGACATACTATTCCGTTTCGTTGTCCATATCACACGGCTACTGACACAGTCCATGACAAGTGGCGGCAATATTAAATATTTCCGTTTCGAGAAGGCCATACGTATGTAACCAAATAACCGATTGTAACAAATTTTGTATCTTTTACAAAGTACGCATTGTTTTTCAAGTATAAATATACTACAAGAGAAAATGGATTTTATTGACGCAGTTCTTTATTTGCTGGACGTGTTGGTATACTTCGTTCCAATCCTGCCGTTCGTGAGTGCAATCAAATTCAACCGAGTGCGTCGCGAATTGGATGAAATGGAGCAGGATCCGGATTCCATGGAGCAGTTGAAGGAGATGGATCAACAATTTTTAACCCAAGAAAGAACAAAAAAAATATAATATATAAAATATGCCTAATCAAGAATTTTAACATTGGCTTAAGTAATTTTTAAAATTCCAATTTAAAATTAAACTTTGAATACTTTTGAGGCCATTTTTTTAGTAAAAATACCAGATAGACTAAAAAAAATACCACATTTTTTTTCACCAAATTGGCTTAAGAATATTTATCGATATTTTCCGAACGCGAGTGGCAACCCTGAAAAGACACATCAACAACAACAACGGGAATAACAACAGCGAAGATAGAGTATTTGTCGTCGTAGTTAACCCCGATTTAAAGTAAATCCGGCCAGCTTGTGCTCCCAAAACTTTCAAAATTATTCAAAACATGGACGAGTCGGAACTGCTCTTCAATCTGTTCTACTTCCTGCTCTGCATGGTCATAATTTACCCCCCTGAGGAGTTCCAGCGCCTGGGTTTCACCATCGAGCAGTTATTCGCCCGCTTCCTGGGCGAAGAGTACTTGGATTTTGTGGGCTATCATCTGCGCCGCACATCGCTCAATCTGTTCGTGCACTCCTGCCTGCCGTTCGCCTACTTCCTGATCCACAGACTCAAGTTCTCAGTGTTTGCCACGCAAGAGCCGCTCGAGGATTCCGACCTCGATCCAGATTTCCCGATGCCGCAGGAGGCGGTGGCCTTCAAGACACTCACTTGGAAGACGGCCCAGCGGTTTAGCGTGCTGGCCGTGATGGCTGTGCCCGCGCTCATCTTTAACTGGCACCAGCAGAACTGGCGCCGGCATCCAATAAGCAAGGCGCTCGCCAAGTACTCGAACTCAAACTCGCCCGGCAGCTACAGTGCCGTGGCCAGCGATATTGGCAACGAGTTCCGGCGGCCGGAGATCTACAAGAAGAAACTGAACTCCATCAGCACGGTGATTGCGACGGAGAACTGGATAATCAAGACCACAATGTACAATGTCCACTTCGCCCATCAGAGCAATACGGCGCTCAGCGTGGCCAAGGTCAGTTAGTCATGATTCATGCTAGTTGGGAAACCTTGCTGAATTTACCTCTTTCCGCAGGCGGAGACTTACAACATATCGCATCATGACCAGAACGACACGCTGCAGATGATCAGCATTATCGTGCGCCCGATGAGACAGGGCGTAGCAGACTTTCACATACGAATCAATGCCTTGGAGTTCAGGAACCTGGAAGATCGTGTGCGGCGTCCCATCGCCATTCCCTCGGACATTCAGTTTCACCGCAACGTCATCGACCGCTTCGTGGACGTGTTCAAGGCACAAGTCGCCCTGAATCCCATCTTTCAGGCGGAGGTCACCACGGAGAAATGCTTCGCCTGTATGCTGAATGAACCGAACACAAAGATCCACAAGCAGTGCGTAGACCTGGACCGCAACGGTGCTCCGCTGGCAGAAGGGGCGTGCTGCTCCAACTGCTACTGCCGGCCCATGTGGTGCGTGGAGTGCCTGGCCCGGTGGTTCGCCGCCCGCCAAACCGACGTGGATCGCGAGGTGTGGCTAGAGCAGAAGTGCACCTGCCCGATGTGCCGGGCCAAGTTCTGTGTGCTAGACGTTAGCTATATCAGAGCCGCCGACCAGGCAGCATCAACTCAGCAGCGCGGAGCCGACGAGGACAATGCCTCGTGATTTACGACTGTGTTAAAGTAACAATTAAAAAGCGACTCTTAAATCGAACCTCGTTCTTTATTGGTCAGATTAAAATATGTAATCACTTCGACTAATGTAAGACGTACAATTACGTAGTTGTAAACTTAAAAGTATGCATATAATTTAGTGCAATTATCACGTTTTAATACTTTACAATCTAACATAAGCAAGCTAGCATGCAGGAGATAATAATTATTAATTTTACTTAAGTACAATCGATCTAAGCACGGAGAGAGAAAGTGATCGAGTGCGAACTATGCCTTACTACAATTTAAAATCGCGACTACAGCTGCTAATACTCGTCTTCCCTGCGCTGCATAGCCCCCAACTAGTGCAATAAGCCCTCTCCCTTAGCCCTTTCTAACCGCTTTCTCTCCCCCTCTTGTCCTCTCAATTTGATTTAACTGATTAAATAAAGCGCCATGCTCAGTTATATATGCATGAGATGTACTTATAAGGAATACACGTAGTTAATATAGCCTACTGCTTGTCCAGGCCCCACTGGTTATCTATAAATTCGTTTCGTAAAAACTTTTATAGCTCTCCGTCTTGTCGCGCTGACTTCGCGCCGGGTTGGCTCCTGTCGTCGCCGGAGATCCAGAGTTAGCTGCTGGGCCGGAGCTCTTGGCGCTGGACGAGGTGCGAGCTGAGACCTGAAACAAAGAGATTTAATCGGTAAATGGAGTTCCTGCTAGATTGGTAAACAATGCAGAAGAGAAGTGCTGCACTAAATTCGCCCAGATTACGCCTATCAGCAATCACGGACGCTCACAACTAATAATCGGAAGACATGTTCCAAAGTCATTTTTATGATTTAGCACCTGATTTTAATCAAGAACCCGGCGCATTTATTCGGAAAGCTCTTTGACATCGTGCACAGCCACTTATGGGTCTATATATAATTCACATATAGAAAGATATTCCCCCAAGTCGTACATCCATGTGTGTGTGTGCCAGACTCGTCTTGACGTTGAAGAAGGTTCTCTGCCGCCCCGATCGTTGTTTTATTCAGGTTTTGGTTTCTTCGTTACATATAGTATATTGATAAGACTGTTCGTATTTCGATGTCTGATAATAATTGCCGAAGAGCTGAGTACCCCGGTTCTCTATTCTTTAGCTTTGGCACTATGATGTACGTCACAGTACGTGCTCTATTATTAAAGAAAATAATAATGATTGGCCGATATAACCCATACAGATATCTGAACACTGTTATTTACCTATGATTTTGCCCGTGTATAAATCACCGCCATAAAATATCTACTCGCCTTGATTTAGCCAACTGATAATTGTATCGCAAAATATAAGCAAATAAAGGTTTCCCGTTTTATGGGGATACGAATCCATTTAACGGTTGTTTCCAATCAAACTATTGAAGTCTCACAGGAGTAACCTTCAGGGCTTAAAATTTCGTAAAGGATGGATCCTTTTCTTAAGATCTACAAGCTGAATACTAGATACATAGTATAGCCATAGTTGAAACAGTTTAGAAGCTATAGCTTCTTGAGAGCAAATACTGAACTTAATATACTTTTACTTTTATAAAATTCCTTAATATAATGCCTCAATCTTTTATTATATTGTGTGTTAGGGAAACTAACCTTTAATTTTAAAGCTCCTCATTTTGAATACTTTATTTTTGTATATTTTAATATTTAAAAAGTAATTTAAACACATTTCCGTTAAATTTCGACCTACAAAATTTCCTGTTTTACACATCGTCTTTCGTCACCACGAGATCGTTTGAACCAACTCCGGGAATAACATTGGATTTCGCCACTATAAATAACAACTCGGCTTCGAAGTACTCGTACGTCCGTTCCTCCCAAGTTCAATGGACAGACACGAGACGACAGCGACAGCGACGTGATGGTGACTGGACAACAAAGTAACCCGGCAATCGATCGATCGATCGATTGATCGGCCAATGCATTTACGTTGCGCAATGTGCTCCGAGGAGAGAGTACACACCCTCCCGGGAGGGGGACTGGGACTGAACACCCCAATTTCGCACCTCATGAATTTGATGCGTTGCCAAAATTACAGCATTCGCGTGCCATCGAATTGGGGCTGTTTTTAACGCGACTCCTGGGTGCATTTGCCTCTCCCTGGAGTATTCAGTCATGTGTATGTACATACAGTGCTGAACTAAAGTGTTGGCACAGCAGCAGGTGTCAACTTCAAACGTTAAT